>PPHD01011456.1:0-18804 GCA_002909625.1 Bambusicola thoracicus
TGCTGATGCCAGGTTTGCTTGACCCTCTGCAGAAATAATATTGTCAGTATACCCATAAAGAATTTGTTTTCTAGGCATGAAAAAATCAAGAAGAAGGATCCAAAGCACATATTTGCTTCTGAAGAAATGAATGGGGAGGTTCGCTTTAGTACTCATTTGCCACAGCCTCACAGCATGTGTAGGTAAGTGTGACTGTGTGATTACATGTGGTAATTTTTGGCTTGTCTTTTAAACAGAGGGGTCCTTCTTTCTCCTGAGTGCTGTCTCAACCTGTAAGCAAGCTATTATTTGCTGTTATGGAATAGCTTGTAGCCCCATGGCTCTTTATGGAAACTTTGGGCTCTTCACTGAGAGAAATGACTTCAATAATATCTACCTGAAAATTTGATGATACTGAATCTCACAAACCAAGTCAAAACCAAGTCATAAACAATTCTAATATAACTTTAGTCGCAGGAGCTTAAATTAGCTGCTTCATGAAAGCAAAGTCATCTAGTA
Organism: Bambusicola thoracicus; assembly: GCA_002909625.1. Classification (NCBI taxonomy): domain Eukaryota; kingdom Metazoa; phylum Chordata; class Aves; order Galliformes; family Phasianidae; genus Bambusicola; species Bambusicola thoracicus. The sequence continues at coordinate 499 of PPHD01011456.1, forward strand.
TTTGCACTGGAAAACACTGTGGCGAGAACAGCCAAAGCCTCAGAGATGGTCTGAGCCAGCTGAATAGGACATACAAGAAGTTGCTGAAGCTGAAGCTTGAAGCATCTGGTTTTGTCTCCCACTGTCTAGTGGGGTGCTACAGAAACAACAGACCCAGATACCTTACAGAGAAGCAGAGTGGAAGGACCAATGGCCACAGCACAGGTGCTTAAAGGGAAATGATATTTGGAGATAGGAAAAAAAGTTTCCTGAAGCTAGTGATGCGTCCCTGAGTGGGGATTGTTAGTGCTCAAGGACTGCCTGGACATCATCCTGAGCAGCCTGCTGGATCCATGGCATTGGCGCTGTTGGGAGTAAGAGCTCAGACTGTGAGCCTCCAGGAATGCCTCCAGTCTACTAGTTGGTCTGTACTACATCAGAAGTTAGAGTGATTATCTGTCACCTGAAGACACAAGTGCTAAGTGTGCCTAGCAGGTGTGGCATAACTCATTGACACTGGAGGGCTTCAACTGAAGCTGAGAATCAAATACAGCTAGTTTAGAACCAGTGCTTTGAGCTTTCTTGCACTGTCTACTGCCTTTTAAAGCATTACTGATAATAAACTTATGTGCTTTTGATGTGGATAAATGTGGAAGAGAGCCTTGTGGGAGACAAAGGGACACAGCCAACCATTTTTTCAGCCATCTGTGGGGACAGGACAAGGGGAAATGGCCACAGACTGGAGCACAGCAACTTCTGCAACAATATGAGTAAGAACTTCTTCACGGTGAGGGTTATGGAGCCCTGGAATGGGCTGCTCAGAGAGGTTGTGAGTCTCCTCTGGAGATATTCAAGACCCATCTGGATGCCTACCTGTGCAGCCTGCTGCAGGGGGCCTGCTTTGCAGCAGAAATGAACTCGATTTCTAGAGGTCCCTTCCAGCCCCTACAATTCTGTGATTCTTCTAAGCAGCTCTGCAGTGTGATAATGGTTGTTCTGTAGACAGAGCTTTGCTTTTTAAGACTCTGATTTACGAAGTGAGTTCAGTGTGTTAGAATATCCACCTTCTCTTTCTCGTGGTTCTTTTGTTTTGAAATTCATTATTATTGTTGTTTAGTTTAATTGTAGAACCAATGGAAAGTTGGTTGCAACTGATGCTGAATTGGGATCCAGAACAGAGGGGTGGAGGCTTAGATCCTGAAACCAATTGTCCAAAGTGCTTCCTATTGATGGATCACATACTGAATTTGAAGGTGAGTGTAGTTTTACTGGGCTCAGTGGAAACATTTCAGAGAACAGGAATTGTGCTCAATATAGCAAAGCCATAATCCTGGCATCATCTAACTTCTGGGTTTTGAGGAATCTTTTGCTGGTGTTGATAAGTGTGTATACAGCCTGTCTGGCACTTATCTGAGGACAGAATATCATATGCTATATTAATCACTAGCTTTCTTCTTGTAGCAGAAGAATGATCCTGTATTCCTGCCTGTCATCTTAGTAAGCACTCAGCGAGCACAACTGACTTTGATATTTGCTAATGACTGTTAATGTTGAACTGTGTTACTGATACTGTGACTCCAGGTTTGTGTAGTAGTAGTAGATCAGAGATTGTATTCACTTGGCTGTTCCCCTTCAAGTAATTTATTGGAGCTCTGCTGAAGTGAGACTAGCTGAGGCAAAAGCGCATGGAAGCTGAAGGATAATCTGAAAGAATTCCAAAGGAATTAGAGACAGAAACACAAAGCATGGCAATAATTGGGACCTGTCACAATCTGCATATTGTGATGTGGTTTGAGACCTACAGTTTCCACCCAGATACAGTAAAAACAGAGAAAGCCGTGAGAGTAGTGAGAAGACAGGCAGAGGTATGTCACAGTTGTTTTATATGGAGGAATTAGACTCCCCTTCTTGAAGGCAGTGCTGGCTACTTCAGAGACAACAGACTTGAGATGGCCTCTGTGCTAGCTTGTTGCTATTCTTTTGGTGGAATTAAACTGCAGTGTGGCTTGTGGAGCAGTGAGGGGATTTGGTCGTAGTTTTCTGATACTGAGTTAAAAGTTACAGGTCTGGACATTATGATGTGAGGCTTTACACCTGCACTAAATTATTGTAGTCGTTAATACTTTATGGCTACATACACCCTCCAAGGCTATTGTGTGCATTGTCTTGGATAGCCAGTGACTTGTCATTAAGTTGCACTCTTTTTTTACAGATAGTACACATCCTAAATATGACCTCTGCCAAGATTGTTTCATTTCTCTTGCATGCCGAGGAAAGTCTTCATTCTCTTCAGATGCGAATTGAGTTTGAAACTGGAATAAGCACTGGAAATCAAGAACTACTCTTGGAAACAGGAATTTGCCTGGACCCCCGGAAACCTGCTTCCCAGTGTGTTATTGATGGCGTAGTAAGAATGATTCTGTTCATTTAATGTCTTTCCCACTTTTAGGGAATTTGAAATCTTCAGGAAGATTAATTGCTTTGATCTCATCCCACTTGAGATAATTTACTCTACATAGCATGATTTTGTTGGATAACAGGTTCCTATGATTACATTCAGACTAAATCTTTAAAGTAACTTGCTAGCAAAGAGTCCTTTTGTAGAATCTCTCAAAATCAATTTTTTAAGGCATTGGATATGAAGAGTTTCTGATGACAATAACAAGTTCATTTTGTAACTGGGTTTTCTCTTGTTTGTGCAGAGGGGCTGGGATAGCTATATGGTCTACTTGTTCGATAAAAGCAAAACTGTCTATGATGGACCCTTCGCTTCTCGGAGTCTGTCTGAGTGTGTAAATTATATTGGTAAGTATGCTGGAGGACACTTTGGACCTGAAAGCATTACTTCTTGTTTAATGTGGAAGTAGATTTGTCTTATTAATCTCTGTGTGTATCTTGAAGGGCAGCCTCTGACTCAAAGAGGACCATTTAAGAACCTGTATCAGCCTAGCAAGATGTTATCTACAGTGCTGTTATCTCTACGTTTTATAGATTTAATTGTTCAGAGCATCCATTGCCTACTCTTTTGGAACTCTTCTGTAGAGCTTTGGTAGCTTGAGCAGGTGCTTAGGTGCAGAATTAACGGATAAAACAAACTACGGGTCCTGTCTTCTCTCACATTTCACACAGTGTTATGCCGTATCTTTTAATGCCAGTAGCCAAAATGCTCAAAGCAATCAAAGCATCACATAGCAAATGAGCAGTTCTAATGTGTCTCGATCTCTTAGTTTAGGTACCTGAAGCAGGAATAGGGAATGTTGTAAGCACTAGACTCCTTTTCTAGAGTTGTTCTTTCATTTAGGTGCAATTGTGTTTTTCTTGTATTCAGTACAGGATAGTAAAATACAACTGCCAATTCCTCAGCTCCGCAAGGTATGGGCAGAAGCAGTTCACTACGTCATTGGGCTAAAAGAAGACTACAGCAGGCTTTTCCAGGGCCAGAGAGCTGCCATGTAAGTTGTTATTCAGAGGATTCAGTATTATGCAAACATGGAGACTGACTGGAAGCGTGCAGCTCAGGGGACTCCTGGTTACTAGAAGCTTTACAACTCTTCTGTACTTCTACTTTATGAAGTGTATTTGGGCTGGGAACTTAAACAGCTCCCTTAATTATATTTCATGGTGCCTGATGTTGATAACAATTGAAAAAACTTGAATGCAGTCACAGACTTGTAGAATAGCCAGGGTTGTCAGAGACCTCTGGAGGTCATCTGGTTCAATCCCTGCTCACGCAGCTTGTCCAGAACTATGTGCAGATGGCTCTGGAATATCTCTGAGGACGAAGATTCTGCAGCCTTTCTGGGCAACCTGTGCCAGTGCTCATTGAAAGGTTTAAAAAAAATAAAAAGATGAAAGAAAAAGTGTTTCCTGATGTTCAGATGGAACCTTGCACATTCCAATTTTGGCCCATTGCCTGTTGTCATGTCACTGAGAACCACTGAAATAAGCCTCCTTCATCTGTATACTTTCCTTCAAATATTTACTTATAGTAATGCCTATTCAGCTTCCTCTACTTGCTCATCCTCCTATGAGTGATTTTCCAGAACCTTAGTCATCTTTGTTGCCCTTAGTTGAACTCCCTCCAGTATATCTGTGTCTCTTTTGCATCAGTGAGCCCAGAACTGGGCTCTGTCCTCCAGGAGTGGCCTCACCTGTGCTGACATGAGTGGATTGATCAATGCAAGCTGCTGACAGCACTGCTCACAATACAGCCCAGAGCGTTTGTTTCACAGGTGGCAGAATCAGGGAAACCCTTTGCTGTGTTTGTAGGGTTTTATCCTATGGGACTGAGTTGGCAGCAGACAGGCAGTATTACGTGTCTTAGACAGTAAAAAAGATGACAGCATTCACCAGCAGCCACGTGCACTACAGGAGCCTGTGTATGCTAAAAATAGTCCCCGTTGCAAAGATTGCTTAATTGACACACAAAAAAAAAATAAAATAAAATAAAATAAAGGAAATGAGAAAGGACTTTCTCTTTTGTTTACTGAGGACCTGCAGCCTCTGAGGGTGAGATGGAGTCTGTGACCCCACTGACGCTCCCTGTTCTAAACGTCTCACTGTTTTGTTTTTTTTTGTTTACCATGTCTTCCCTTCAGGTAATGTGCAGCTTCTTTGGTTGCTGACCACATAAATCCACATACTTTTTCAGCTAATGCAATGTTCTTCTTTCATTTGTTAGGCTGAGTCTCCTTCGGTATAATGCCAACCTAATCAAAATGAAAAACAATATGGTATCAGCATCTCAGCAACTGAAAGCAAAGCTGGAATTCTTTCACCAAAGCATTCGCCTTGACTTGGAGAGATACAGTGACCAGATGGCTTATGGCATATGTACATATTTTTGTAATACTTTCCTGGGTGCCTTGTCTGATTCTGTAAAGGATTGTGCTGACAATGAACCACTGTGGGTAGGAACTAGCTTAAAAGAAAATGTATGCAGGACCTGCCATTGGGTTTCTCAGCATCTTTATGTTTTCTTTGTGGGGGAAGGAGAGGAATTTGGCACAAGCAGAGGCAGGAGGTTAATAAGTATAAGATGTCTCCATAACTGCAGGCATAATAATACATGTCAGCTGTTCCCCATTAAGACTACCTGGGTCATGGCTCCTGCTTGGAGATTCAACCTAATTCTGTTTGTCTTTAAATTCAACTAATGCATGCAAAGCTTGTGTCGTGATTTCTTTTTGTCATCTGTAGCTTTTTACAAGTTAATCTTTTCTCTTAAGCTTCAGAAAAGATGCTGAAAGCATGGAAGGAGATGGAAGAGAAGGCCTCTCATTGTGCCCAGGTAGGCACCCAGTTGTTTGAATCTAGTGGTTTGAGCAAAACCAATGCAAAATTCACTAGACTGTTTGTCTATATAGGAGAGTAGGCTGTAGAGAAATGCTGTTTACTGCCAAAAAGGAGTGGTGTTGCTGTAGCCAAGAGTCTTCTACATTGATTTTGTTGCACACAAAAATCTACATTGCTAAAACTGAAAATAATACTAGTCGCTTACTAGGCAGTGATCTGAAAATTGCAGCTCTTAAGAATACAGACATAAATTCCTTGCAAGTAAGCAGGCAAATTAAGTTTTGATAAAATAAATTAGAGTCATTCTTAAGAAATTCAGAATGAAGCTAGAACCAGTTCTTACAGAGGTTTGTTTTCTGCCCCGAGCTTGTAATGTTGTTATGGCCGAAGTGTAGGACCTGGCATTTAGTTTTGTTGAACTTCATCCCATTGGGCTCAGCCCAGTGATCCAGCCTGTCCAGATTCCTCTGAAGGGCCTTCCTACACCCAGGCAGATCGACGCTTCCTCCCAGCTTGATGTCACATGCAAACTTAATGAGGGTGCACTCAATCCCCTCATCCAGGTCATCAGTGAATATACTGAGCAGGACGGGCCCCAGTACCGACTGCTGGGGACCACCGCTCATGACCAGTCGCCAGCTGGATTTAACTCCATTCACCATCGTGCTCTGGACCCAGCCCTCCAACCAGTTGTGTACCCAGCAAAGAGTTAATCTGTCCAAGCCACATGATGCCAGCTTCTCCAGTAGAATACTGTGGGAGACAGTGTCAAAGACTTTGTCCTGTGAAAAAGGCTAGCTGAAATACACCCACTGCTAGAATCCTGATCTCTGTATTTTGGGAGTATTTCAATTTTACTTCGATTGAAAGTAATAAGGAGATGGAGGCCTTCTTGACACAGAACAATTCTGCTGTTGTTCTGTCTGGTCCTTTACCAGGAAAAAAGTAAGCTTTTAGCTGTGAAAACTAAGGACAGAAGTAGAATAATCACAAAGGTTTATTGTCAAAAGCTGTTCCTTCTTTTCTCCTGGGTATACTGAACAAAGCCTGGGAGGCAGAAGCCATTCAGAAGGGACACAAAGGGAAAACAGAGCATTTGTAATGTATTTCTTAGAGTATAGGTCTAAAATATCTCAGAAAGTAGTCTCTATTATGTCTCATCTATTGAAAGCTGTCAAGCTTTTCACTCACTCCTGGTCCTCAACAGGACAGGGGAGTTAATATGATAAAAAAAAGCTTGCTGGTTACAGTCCATATGGGGAGATGGCTCAGCAGTTACCATCTTCCCAGTTCTTTCAGTGGAGTGCTGGGTCTTCTCTAACATGGTGAAGCTCTTGGTTTCTTCACACAGAGACCACCCTTGCAGCCCTGCTACCAAAACCTTGCCATATGAACCCAATATGCTCCTTATAGGAAACAAGAAATTGTAACGGTGACTGCTCCTAGCAGAATAATTCAAAGCTGTCAACAGCTGTTTCTAGGAAATCCAGAGTGTCAACAAGCATTTGCTTTGCAAAGCCTGAGGTCTATGATTTATCTTCAACCCTTGCAGTCCAGTTGTAGTCATACCATGTACATTTATCAGGAATGGAAGTTGATATACTCTGTAATACACAGTGATATCTTGGACTATCCAGCAGGCAGCGTAACTTCTATGCGACGCAGTTACAGTCTTTATGGTGGGCCACAGTGCTCCAGATAGAGACCAGGAGCAGGGTTTACCTCACATTTTTCTTATGACCTCCTTTGATCATGTGGCTTTTCACTTCTTGTTTTATTCTCTACCTGTCATCCCTTTCTGGTGTCTCATCCCATTTACATATCTTCACACCAAATACTTCCGCAGTTTCACTAACAAGTGTGTTCCAGAAAACATTCCCTCTGCAGTCTGACAGACTCAGGTCAGAAAGGAAAAGATGAAGTATCCCAAAATGCCTTCTTAGGAAGGCAGTTTCTTTACCACTCACTTGTGTTGTGCCAGATCAGTATCCACTGTCCATGGTTCCAAGATGGTAACCTGTGTTTTCTCAACTATGCCAGAGATCTCCAGCGTATATTGGGCACCACTTGGCTTCTCCTTGTGCTTAGGAAGATTGTTGTTCACTGCCTTATCTGACTGTGTAGAGGCTTGATATAAGGCTGGTATTCCTGTATTGCTTCGAGGAAGATGTGAAAAACTAGAGAAATGTCAGGCCAAAATGCATGTGGGAACATAAAATGTGAGAGCACCTTCTATTCACACTATAAGAACAGGAGAAAATGTCTTTGCTGCTGGGACATTGGTAGACCCACAGTGTGTATGTGCAACTTGTATTTTGAAGAGCTGTGATTAATGAAGAAGCTGATTTTTCTCATTCGTGTTGTGAATGCAAATGATATCGCTGAGTAACCTCAGTTGTTATAACAGCAGTCATGTTGAAGAGTCTTTATCTCCTGCAGGGAGCCAGCCCATTGTCCAAAGAAGCATTTTGTAGATTTTTATCTGTAGTCTTGCTGTTCTCCTTCAGTTTGATTTGTAGCTGCATTTCCCCATAGGCTGAAGATATTGGATATCTAGATGAACAGATCATGGCTCTGCACACAGAGATTGTGGAGCTTCAGAAGAGTCCATATGCAAGGCGCCAGGGAGAAGTCATGGAGAGCTTGTAAGTTCTTTACTTACTGTTTTTATTGTGCATTAATGGATGTCTGAGTGATGTTTTAATCTGTTGTAATCTCAGCATTTTCAAAATGCGTTTCTCACTTCTTTGCAAGCTGAGTGTACAGAGAAGTCCTGCAGTCAGTTTAAGATTATTCTGCTGTTAAGAGGGAAGGTCCTACCTTCTGTGTATCTGCCTTCCTCTTGAAGATCAAGTGATCATTTAGCAGTATTGTAAAGCAGATTTTGACACTGATGTGTCCATGAATTATTAGCATTCAGTCAAAGGAGCAAGCTCACCTAGCTTACCTAACCAATCTGCAGCTACACAATGCCTGGACCTCTGGAAACATGGGGAAAACAGCTGGGAAGGCCAAAACAACAAGGTTAAATTTGTTGATAGTAAGAGCTCTTCTAACTAACTTTGAGTATTCTGAGAGGAAGCATACGTCCTCCTCATATACAATTTCCTCTCTGCAAAGCTAAGTCAACTAAGTTACTTTTTGTCCATCTATAGTCACTGATACAGCACAACTGGGCCCAGGGGAGGAAGTGGCAGTGGAGAAAAACTCCCTCTTGCAGCAGTAGCCCACGTTTACATGAGCTTAAACTACTGATGAAGTTGCCTTCTAAAGCATTCTTTGTAGCACTTTCACTACTGAAAGCACAAGGCTGCATCAGCGTTTTTCAGGGAGCTTAAAGTATACCCTGAGCTGTTGCTCAGTATAGTCAAGCACTATGAAGACAAAATTCTGCACTATTGTTCTTAACAAGGAGTGGAGAACAGATTGGTTCTCCTGTTTTTCAGTTTTTCAGGCTGTTGCAAAGCATACTGCTTAAGATTTGATGTATGCAGCCCCAAGACACAGGTGGGTCCATTGTGGTCTGTCAGACTAGATGTGCACTGGATGCTAATGCTCTCTTTTTTCCCTGTGCAGCAGGAGAAAAGAGCACCTCTCCCCTGTCATAGGCTGCTGAAGGGCTCTCAGGACAGATAACTATGAAATATGCTAGAAATGCTCACATACATAAGGAGATGAAGTTTGCATGATTTCTTGAAATTATATTGGGGTAATGTAGAGGCAGTTAAGGGAGGAAGTCTGGTGTGGGCCCAAGAACTAGCTAAACTGCTGCTTGTTGGAATATTTGAGAGAAACAACATAGACTTATTGGGAGGAAAAGAAACACTGTCCTATTGTTTGTGTTGTGGATGTTTCTTTTCATTTGCAGAATGTCACTAAAATTGACCAGGCAACATAAGCAGAACGGGAACAAGAATTTCTGAGGCAGTTGTGCAGACATACCTTTAGTCACAGAAATGAGGTTTTGCAGTTAATGATACTACAGAAAGAGAATACAGCTGAGCCATGTGAAGGCATATGAATATATATATTTTTTTCTTTCCTTTTGAAGGGAACAGAGAGCCATAGACCTGTACAAGCAATTAAAAACAAGACCTCCAGGTATGGAAGCAGATTGTTTGAAGACTGCTCTGCATTTGTGCCCAACAACTAACTTTCACTAATTTTTTTCAACTCAGTTCCTGCAACCCTGAAAATACTGTTTAGGGGGAGTCAAGTCATTGTCAAGAACATACCTCAAGCCAGTTTCTTCTTGTTGCTGAGCCAGGAGTTCTTCTGAATTCCTGTAGTACTGTTCCTCAGTCATGGGTTTGTCCTATGATTTTCACGCTTGAGTAGCTTAAACAACTCTGTATGCCTTCTGACACTCCCTAACATTTTCTTTCTCCAAGTACTACTCCTTTACTCCTCCAGACTCAGGAAGAACTGCCGTTCCTGTGCCATCACTCCAGCCAAATGGCAATCTTTTTTCTCATAATATCTCAATTATTCTTGATGGAGTCTCCTGTTTGGGCATTACATGTTCTGAATGTGGTACCTGGTGAGCAAGGAAGAGTTAGTTGCTTGTGCATTTGGCAACTACCTACAGTCCTACTGAAGCCTTTATCTGTGGAAAGAAGAGATGTTTAAGAAAAGCTGTGCCTAATGGGAAATTATAGCTGACCTATGACTTTCTGAATTGTGTTTAAGCGTGTTTGCCTGCTCTTGTTAAGTGACTTTCCTTGTCTCTGGGCATGAATGGGAAGTAGTGAGTGGCTCCTCACTGAGCATTTTACTAATGTAATGATTGATGTTCCTTCCAGATCATGCCTACAGTGACAGCACAGACATGGTGAAGATTATTGTGCAGACAGTTCAGAGCCAAGACCGAGTTCTAAAGGAGCTCTTTGGCCATCTCAGGTACAGTACTCAGAAGAATAAAGGCAGCTTTCAGCATCTGTGTCTTTGGGTCAGAACCCAAATGTTCCATTCACAGATAAGGACTTCTCATAGCAGTGTTAATTCTTCTACTTGTGTCTGTGTTGAATTTCCACTTTTTTCTTCTAAGACATATAGCTAATGCGTATAGCTAGTAGCAAGCAAGAGGAAAATGCAATAGCTTGTGCTGTTAGAAGCCAAGAGTTTACCTTAAAATTAGGCAGCTCTGTTCATGCTTATGTTGGAATTTGAATCTTTAAAAAGAAAAATAATAGTGTAACAGCTGAGAAAATAACAGTGATTTGCTCATTAATTCCTCAAACAGCTCAAACAAAAAAAAAGCATTACATGGATCTCAGTAGTCAGCAAAACATGATCTATCCTTATTTTCAGCTGTGGCTTACAGCTAATAGATCCCGCAGAGAAATTTGCCAACTTCGGTATTTCAGAGATGTACAGAGACTTGTAAAGACCAAAGAAAATTATAATACCATGATTGAGTTTCTGTATTGTCTCTCATCATCAGGATCAATTTTTGTACCTCAGATAAGAGCTTATATTCTTGGTAGTAGCAGTAGTGTTGTCTGCCCACTTTTTTTGAGTCTTAACTGGACAGAGAAAAATCCAGGGGTCCCTCCAGTCTTGCACATTTTATACCTGCAGCTACCACAATCTTGAGCTAAGAGAAAGGGGGTGTTCTCACTGAATTTTCCTTGAATCTCAAGATGAGACTACTTCAGTCTTGCCAAAAGCTCAATGCCATACAAGCTGGAATTAACTGTGTTTTCGTTTTGTTGTAGCAAGCTCTTGGGCTGTAAGCAGAAGATCATTGACTTGCTTCCAAAGATTGAAGTGGCTCTAAATAACATCAAAGAAGCTGACAACTCGGTGATGCAGATGCAGGGCAAAAGACAAAGGGAGATATGGCATTTGCTGAAAATTGCTTGTGTGAGTAGATTCCGGATGAGTCATTTGCACTTCCTTCCACTGCAAGAACCAGGGGACATCAAATGAAGCTGTAAAGAAAAAAACTCAAAACAAAAAAAGAGGTGCTTCCACACAATAGTTACTTTACTGTAGAGAAGGGAAGTTTGACATGCTAAAAGTTCACACAGATTTAGAGGGACAGTAGACAGATTCATGGAAAAGAAGTCCAACAAAGGAATCCTTGGTCCCAGAATGGTCCCAGTCCTCAAATGGCAAATTGCTGGAGACTGGAATGCAGTGCATGTAACATAGCGTGACATGAGCCTCATTCTTATGTTCTCTGAGTGTACTGCAGGATGTATACTGGGATAGGTAAACCTCAGTCTGCTCTTTTAAACCTATCATTATGTTAGTATTTCTTCAAAAGTGAACTGGGTGCTTTCTTAAATAGTGTCAGATGTTTGAAGAATACACTTGATTTTTTACACATCATTTCTAGTGACTATACGACCAAAACTATCTCTTGATTTCCACATGCCAACATTTAAGGTCAGCTTAGGAAACATATCACAAAATGAGTTTCTTCTTTCTAGACTCAGAGTTCTTCTCGTTCACTGGTAAGCTCCAGCCTAGAAGGGACAGCCTCAACTCCTGCAGCCACATGGGTCCCCCAGAGCTCCTCAGAATATGCACCTCACCCTCTTTCATCTATGGCAACTCCTGGAGATGGGTAAGAGCAACAAGGAAAGTTACTCTGCTGCAGAGAGTGGAGTCATTGTAACCACTGTGTACACATACATTCTGAAACCACGTCCTCTGCTGATGATGTGTCCAGTGCTCAGTACACATCTTTACCACATCCCACGTGGTGGGCTTTGGATATGCTAGAGAGAGCATTTTGGAATACTAAACTGCCTCTGAAGGCAACATTGTTCAGTTCCTGACTGGTGTTTCTTAATAACTTCCTTCTGTCCATACCACAGCAGTGCCCCAGGGCCACAGCAAAAGGCAGACTTGGAGCCAAAATGCAGTTTCTTTTCATGCCCAAGCTCTGGTGCAGGTGCCAGATAAATCAGGCCATATTTAATACTTCTCACAGCTTGAGTTTTAAAAGTCTTAATTGAAATGGAGGTCTGAAGTTGGAGTCATGAGTAAACAATGTTTTATTTCATCCTTCCAAAACAGTTTTGGTACCTCATATGTTACTAACACTCCAAAACCTCAGGAGTTTGGTTAACTCTTTCTTCACAAACCTCCATGCTCCAATCCTGAGCAAGTTCCACATACCACTCTCAGGTAAAGCTTTTGATCTCCATCAGTTAGCACTGTGCACTTAATTTATCAATCCATTTGGCCATGTCTTTCTTTAGGGGCCCAAAGTATCTAAGTTCTGAAGATACACATTTCCTAAGCATGCTTTCGCTGGAAGTCAGTTTTCTGAAACCTTTAGCCATGCTTCCTGCTTCCTCCTTTCTGTCTGCTGCTGCATGGCATATTCCACCTCCCAGTGATACAGGTTGATCACCCTTTAATGGGTGCTTTCCTGAGCAAAGTGCTTTTGTGTGACTTCAGAGATCCTATTCAAAATGCATCACTGGCTTCACTGTATGAGGCACTGTACAGAGAGCTGATAGATGTAAGCCTTGTGGTGAATCGGCAGTGATTTCAGGCCCCTCGTACTCAGCTCGTTCCCCATGTTCTCATAAGACTGAATTTCAGAGTGGTTTGTGTACTTCCTCTGTAGGGAAGGAGAATAAATCGAGACTTGTAGGGTGAGGATGTGCAGGATGCTACCTCCAGGCATGTTTTGTGCCCTAAAAGGCAGCTCCTCTAATTGCAGAGAACTGTTACTTCTTGGTGTTTTACTTTTTTTCTTCAATGCGGAACCTACTGATGTCAGCGGAACCTACTGATGTCATTGTTAACTTTTTTAATATCTATCCTGTTATGCCTTCCCTACAGGGAAAACTTTGTTGATGTGATAGAGGAGAACCTGAATTATCTTGATCGCTTTAGCAGTATGTTGCAGGAGGCAAGAGAAGAGCAGAACAACAGCTTGACGGTAAGCTTGTTGTTATGTTTCTGAGGTCCTGACTTTCACAGCCACATCAGTCCTCTGTGGGTATGGAGTACTCCTTAACCACTCCCTAATTACTTGTGATTATGTGAATTGCTGTAGTTGGCATATAATGTCTGTCACCCCCCTGGATTCTGCTAACATGCTGATCCTTGTGGAAAGCAGCCTGCATGGAGCCCTTTTCTTGTTATTAAATTAAGCTCTCATGGTGAAAGTGGGGCTTTAGAGAGTCCTAAGAAGGCTTTTTGCAGAAGTTGTTTTCTGAAATAGCAAGACATGACAGAAATGTTGATGCAGTCTGAAACTGTGTTCCCGAGCTACTGATGGAGGCTGGTAAGTTACTGCTCAAATGGGCCCTGTCACCAGGAGGATGAAGAGCATCACAGAACACAAGGTTTCTTGAGAAGGTTCTCAGCAGATTTTAGGTCTGTTTCGTAGAAACACCAACACAAATATAAGTAGGCAATCAGATTGACCTTTTTACAAAGGAGAAGAGTCAGCGCAGTTTCTGTCAGCTTGAGATTGCCTCAGTTTATTTCACAAATTATCGCAGTCCTGTAGGGAAGTCAAGGATCTCTGAGGAAGTGCAATCCACTGGTAGGATCTAACTTGGATTTTTCAGAAGCTAATTACAGTGTCTCTTCAGGGTTAGCATCCATTCTTACGGGATAAAAAGTTACAACTGTTTATCCACTATAACTACAGAAATAAGGAACAGAGGGTTGGAAAAATGAAGGTGGTTGGTGAAATAGAGCTCTTAAAACTTTTAAAAATGTTAATTCCTATGCATTTTAATGTTCTGTTGTTTATGAATCGTAGTAAACAGTGAACCAAGAGTTTACTGGAGTTGCTAAGTTACTCAGGATGAATTCAGTGAAAACTTAATAGCAAATGAAAACTCATCAGCATAAGTTGCTATTGCTGAGAGGAGGAGGAAGCTCTTTGACTGGCTTCCTACCTGTTATTCTTACCTATGTCTCTGTCATCTCCCACATCTCATCCTATGGTGTGACATCTGAGTCTGACATATTTTAACCCGGAAAGATTATTCTTTCTTGTGGAATCATGCTCTGCCAATCAATACTTGATTTGGTTACGCTTTTCCCTTTCTCCTTGTATCATGACACAGAAGTTAAACAACAGTAAAGCAGCAGAAAATGAGGTTTGTCCTCTTAAAGTTACTCAAAAGAACACAAGAGAAAGAAATCAGTATGATTTTTTTCTGTTTTTGCATAAACGTGACTGGGAGCCTTTTTTTTTTCTGTTTGTGTTTCTGTCAATCACTAGGGCCAGTAGCAGTAGGTTGTGTACAGACACAGCATCATTCTCAGAGCAAGACAGCCTGTGCCATGCCCAGGTGCTGTAATAAGTGTGGGGAGAGCAGTGCAGTCACAGTGAGCCCTTTCATGAAACAGTGAGGATTTTTCCAGCTGTGATGGAATGATTATCCGGAGGACAGAGATGTGCTAGGCAGTGAATCTTTTGTCTCCACCTCTCAGTGTTTTTTCCTTGCTTCCTCTTTCAGAACTTCGACTGGAGCTGGCTGAAGTAGGAGCTGTGCTGCTTCCTGCCTGTGTGCAGACAGCTGGCTGCAGCCTCATGTTGTGTGCCCCATCAACACTTGGTTTGGACATGTGGATTGCCCAGGGTGTGGGGCCAGCAGCAGATATATGAAACTGGCACTGTTTTACAGACTGTGGCCTCATGTGCCTTCAACACAGCGAGCACTCTGTATGGCAGGGACGTGGCACGCACGGCATCGCCCTGAGGAAGCGGCCACCCTCAGGGGCTGCAGCCTTGCCCGGGGCTGGGCCTACAGCTGCGGAGGGGACATAGGCCCTCCATCGGGCCCCGCAGCAGAGGGCAAGGGGAGGCCGGGACTGGCAGCCGCGGGGCCCGGCGGAACGTTTGTAATGTATCGACGGGTGCGTGTGTGTATTTTAAGCAGATTTTATTGTTAATAAACGCGGTTCATAGTCTGCGGCGGCCTTGCTCGGAGCGGGGCGCCGGTCGTGTGACGTCATCATCGGGCGCCGCGCGGCGCTGCTCCGCTCCCACCCTGCGCTGGGCCTCCGCCGCACGTGGGCGCGCGGCGGGGAGGGGCGGGGCGGAGCGTCGCGGCCGTTGGGCCTGGTTTGTCGGGAGGGCGCGGCGTCTTTCGTCTCCGGGCTCTCCCGGGCCGTCCGGAGCCTGGCGGGACGGTCGTGAGGCAGGCGTGGGCCTCCCGGGGCCGGCCCGCCAGGTGAGAGCGGGTGCTGGGGGGTGCGCGGGTTCCGAGGCGCGGTTCTCTGTTTGAAGGAGGGATGGGTGAGGTGGGGACGGGTCAGGCCTGTGCGGGGCCGAGCTGGGGTGCGTGAGCGCTGCGGTGCAAAGGCCGAGGGTTTCCCTCCCCTTGGGAAGGGAACCTCCTGCCGCCCTCCCTCAGGAGTTTGTCTCACAGGTGCTGCGAGAATGACCATGGCCCAGGCCGGAGCGGTGGTGGCGGCCGCCACGGGAGTCCTCATCTTCTTCCTGTACGCCTCCATTCACAGGGTTGAGGAGGGGCACCTGGCCGTATACTACAGGTAGCGTTCCTACTGGAGGGCCTCCGCAGGTTTTTCTCACTGATGAGATTTGCAGCCCTGGGAGGGGATTGTTCCCTGCCGGTTTTTTCTCAGGGTTTTGCCCTGAGGTGGGCAGACTGAGTTATTTCTGCTTTCCTGCACCTGTAAGGCACTGTTCTGTACAGAACCATCACAGTCCTCAGTCTTTCTGATTCCTCTGCTCCTTTTCCTATCTCTATACAAAGTAACTTTTCTGCTCCTAACTGGGATCTAAAAGCATGAAGCCTGTACCATTGGCCCTGCCTACAGCCTTGTTGCTCTCACCTGGGGGTGTTCCTCTGTCCTGGACAACCTCTATAGAAAGAGAGAGGGTGTTTGCTGGATGCTTCCTCTTCGCATTTTAATAAAGGAATGGAGAAATTCAGCCTCAGTCCTTTCAAGCTTTTTTCTGCCAGCCTTTCTGAATCTTTGGGTTACTTCTGCTGTTTAACCTCTTTTCTACGCTTCACATTCTCAGTTTTGGGCCAATCCCTTTGTGCTGCTTTTTTCCCATAATTATGAGCGCGTTGAACAATGTGGGCCTTTACAGGATGCTGAGCATTGGTTGCTCAGAGCTCTCCGCTGTCTCCAACTTACAACCAGCTGTCTGACCACGCAAGGGACTGCAGATTATTGCCCTTCAAGTAAGGGGCTGTGCAGAATGCTCTGTGGAAATCCAAACTGGCAGAATCACCAGCTGCTGGACTTTTCCATGACTGCTAGTCAACAGCTTAGAGGAAAAAATTCAGTGTTCTGTAAGCTCTGCAGTGTTGCAGCGATGGAAGAGTTTAGCAATGTTTGCTATCTCTAAAAGTTAATTTCTCAAAACTGTCAAGTTGCAACAGGCAAGTGTCTTATTTAGAACCAGCCATTTTATACAAGAAAGTGTGCTGTTGAGGCAGTTCAGTTTATATTCTCGAGATAGATTGCCCCTTGGCTCTGTAGTGACTGAGGTTACAGGCCTGAAGTGACTCTTTGATGCAGCAAATATGGAGCAGGTGAACTGTGTAATTCACACTAACGCAGCTGTGACTCCTGGCATTTTGAATGTGTTCTCTCAAAACTTGCATGTAGCATTTTCCATTTGCTTGAGTGTTCTCTTCATCTCTCTCTTTCTCTCTAGGGGTGGTGCGTTGTTAACTAGTCCAAGTGGACCAGGTTACCACATCATGTTGCCCTTCATCACCACATTCAAGTCTGTGCAGGTCAGTGTCTTCTAACTGCCGCCCTGTGCAGAATATCAGCGTCTGTTGGGCCTTCGGGTGCTTTGCTGCATGAGAACCTGCACAGCTTCATTTGGAGCAGGAGATGCCTCACTCTAAGAGATGATCTGTTTGTGGCCAGGTTCCCAGGAGAGCTGCAGGAAGTAAGAGTAGGGAAATGAGCACAGCTGCCATTGTCTCTCCCAGAAGGCAGTTAGGACAAAGTCCATTTCCTACTTGCACCTACAACTGTCATGAGGGAGGCAGAGGACACAGTTTGGTTCTTTGTGCCTCTGTTATGGTTGTGAGGGATTGAACGCAGCACAGTCTGCCTGGAGAATGGTGTGTGTTTCTGAGCATTGCTTATCTTTTTATTTCAGACCACTTTGCAGACTGATGAAGTGAAAAATGTGCCTTGTGGGACAAGGTATGTTCTTTCATTGTATTTCTTCTGGCGATGAATAGATGTGTTCTCTTGCATAGTTTGCAGTAATTGTTCGTAGTGCTGTGATGCAGAGGCTGAAAAGTAAAAGCATAAAATTAATTCCAAACATAAATGCATTTGTTCCATTTGGAAATCAAGCAGGAGGTATGGGATCAAGTGCACTTGCTGGAATTGATGTTTGCATTTATGCTGATGACCTCCCGACTTTCCTTGTTTTCTTCCTTGCATTACTCTGCTCACCCATTGGTCTGCTTTAGTCTGCCTTCTGCTTTGCATACGTCTAGCCAGAAGCTTGCAGTGAATGCAAGTGTTGATTCCAGCAGTGGGCAAAAGTGAATGGTGAACAGAAGTCTTCCCTCCTGGTGGGAGATGACTTGTTTAAACAACAGCTCAAAAAATAAGTTTCTTGGAATAACTGAGGCATTTTCTGGAATCAGCATTTCACCTGACTTAAGAGAGAGTATCTCAGAATACAGCAGCAGCCTACCAGGGTGGCACTCGCCTGCTTCATAATTAAGTTGATTCTTGCATTGTTGAAACAAGCAAAGCAAGAACAGGAGAGCAAGCTGGGTTGGGTTGCAGATCCTGTTCTTTTGATTCATTCGCAACGTAAAGGGATCACTGAATTTGCACCGTCAGGGTTGGTGAGAAGTATTTGGTATTTGTAGTGCTTCAGTTTAGAAAAACAACAGCACGCTATCAGTATGACTTGAATGGTGACACATAGCAGCAACCCTTTTGAAATTCCAAGTTGAACACTGGTGATGGTATTGATAAAGCAGAGTTAATTTAGATCTGTTTTGGCCCTTGTTAGAATAAGTTATTAGAATTATTCCTATAGCCAATCATGAGACATTGCTTGAGCTTAAATATTATCATAAA
>PPHD01011457.1:0-18803 GCA_002909625.1 Bambusicola thoracicus
TTTTTTTGTATTGCATCCCCCTCTTTCATGTGTCATAGTATAACTTCCAGGAGGATCTACTACATCATCTTCTCCAGCCTCAGAGTGGCAAGGCTGACAGATGTAGTTGCCTGGGTCATCCTTTCTTCTCTTTTTAAAAATGGGTGTGACATTGACATTTTTCCAATCATCAGGGATTTCACCTGACTTTTCAATGGCTTTTCAAATACCATTGTGAGTGGCTTAGCAACTACATGAGGAAATTCCCTCAGGGCTCTGCAGTGCATCTCATCAGAACCCATAGACATATGGATGTTCAGGTTCCTCAGAAGGTCACAAACCTAATTCTTTCTTACAGTGAGAGGGACACTGCTCCCTTACTAATCTGCTAGAGGCAAAAAAAAAAGTTGAGTACCTCAGCCTTCTCCTTGTCCGTTGTTATCAGCTTGCATGATATATATATATTTACAAGACAAGTGATAATACAATTGCTCATCACCTACTGACTGATTCCCAGCCAGTTCCCAAGCAGCAGCTAGTGGGTAGGAGTGGGCTTCTGTCATCTCTCAAGCTACTCAACTGCCCATCACCAGCTGCCTGATAGATCCCAAATTTTCTCTAGGAAACCAGATCACAAATTGTGCTAGTAGGTCATGTGACGCTTGGGATGTGAAAGAGAGCTGGGAAAATGGTCTTGCTAAACACATTTTTAACTTTCTTTTTACTGGTTCTTTTGTTTTCTTTGTTCTACAAGGGAACAGATTTTATACTAACAGTAATATCTGAGGAAAAAGTAAACAAAAATCGCATTTTGGGGATTTAGATGAGAAGCATTATTAATGACTTTATTATATTTCCACTACTTACCTCTGGAACTAACACCACCTCCATAAGAATGGCTGAGAGAAAACTAAAACAGATTTTTGCTGGAGAAAAAGGGAAAGGGCTCATTTTTGAGAGGATAATCCATAACAAAGAAATAACATTTGTCTTCTAACACATTTTGAGCCAAGCACAAGAAAATCTAATTTAAAACATGTCTTTGTCCTTAGAACTTCCATTGACTATGGAGAAAGACTCAAGGCGTATTTTCACCAATTACAGAATCACAGAATGTCATGGATTGGAAGGGACCTCAAAAAATCATCTAGTCCAATCCCCCCCTACTGGACAAGGAACATCTAGATTAGGTCACACAGGAAAGAATCCAGGTGGGTTTTGAATGTCTCCAGAGAAGAAAACCCCACAAGCTCTCTGGGCAGCCCATTCCAGTGTTCTGTTACCCTTACCACGAATAATTTTTTTCTCATATTTGTGTGGAACTTCCTATGTTCCAGCTTGCACCCATTGCCCCTTGTCCTACCATTTGATGCTACTGAGAAGAGCCTGGCTTCACCATCCTGATATTCACCCTTTACATATTTATAAACATTAATGAGATCAGCTCTCAATTTTCTCTTCTCCAAGCTAAAGAGACACAGCTCCCTCAGCCTTTTCTCATAAGGGAGATGCTCTACTCTCCTAACCATTTTGTGGCTCTGCTCTGCTCTTTCTCAAGCAGTTCCTTGTCCTTCTCAAACTGAGGGACACAGAACTGGACACAATACTCCAGATATAGTCTCACCAGGGCAAAGTAGAGGGGGAGAAGAACCTCTCTCGACCTACTAACCACACTCCTAATACACCCCAGGATGCCACTGGCTTTCTAGGCCACAAGGTCACAGTGCTGGCTCATGGTCATCCCGCTGTTCACTAGGATCCCCAGGACCCCTTCCCCTACACTGCTCTCAAACAGGTCAGTTCCCCAGCTTATACTGGTACCTGGGGTTGTTCTTGCCCAGATGCAAGACTTGCCCTTGTTATATTTCATCAGATTTCTCCCCACTCAACTCTCCAGCCTGTCTAGGTCTCCCTGGATGGGAGCACAGCCTTCTGGCATGTCAGCCACTCCTCCTGGTTTTCTGTCATCAGCAAACTTGCTGACAGCGCACTCTATTCTGTCATCCAAGTCACTGATGAGTATACTGAATAGTACTAGTCCCAGTATTGACCCTTGAAGGACTTCACTAGATACAGACCTCCAACTAGATTCTGTCCCACTGACCACAACTTTCTGGCTTCTTCCTTCAGCCAGTTCACAGTCCACCTCACTACCTAATCATGCAGACCACACTTCCTCAGTTCAGCTGCGAGGGTGCTGTGGGAGATGGTGTCAAATGCTTTACTAAAATCAAGATAGGCCACATCCACTGCTTTACCATCATCTGTCCACCTGACTACATCTTCATAAAAGGCTACCAGATTGGTTAAGCATGACTTCCCCTTGGTGAAGCCATGTTGACTGCCCCTAATGACCCTCTTACCCTTGATATGCCTAGAGACAGTGCCAAGGATAAGTTGTTCCATCACCTTTCCAGTGATGGAGTTGAAGCTGACCGGTCTATAGTTACCCAGGTCCTTCTTTTTTTTTGAAGACTATCACAGAATCACACAGAATCACAGAATGGCCTGGGTTGGAAGAGACCTCAAGGATCATGAGCTTTCTTCCAGTCTTCAGGCACCTCTCCCATTCCCCACAACATACTAAATATAATGGAGAGCGGCCTAGCAATAATTTCTGCCAGCTCCCTCGGTATTTGCAGGTGCATCCCATCAGGACACATCAGAATTACATGGAGATCATTTGGGATTTGGCCTAAATGAAAGTAAACTATCTCTTACTCTTTCCATGATTAGTCACTCTTGAATATTTGCATGAAATTTTGCTTTACTGATCCCTATTTTTCCTGCCAATTTATAAGGCGTAGTTGAAAGAATATTTAATTTCTGAATCTCTTTTGTATTCTTCATCACTAGCAGTTCTCTCACTCTTCTATCAGCTCACAGACAGTGCTTCACACCTCAAATGCAGTTCTATGCAGCCGTATCAGGCACTGGGCAAACATCAGCTCTTCTCAGCTCTGTACTTCTGCCTGCGGTCTCTGTGTGAATAAGATGAAAGCCATCTCAGAAGCTATCTCAGCAAATTAAAATAAGTTTTTCCAATAGGATGTGTCATAACTAGAAGAGATAAGGTACAGATTTCATCATGTGTGGAAAGGAGGTTGGCTGGCTTGCATAGATGTTTGCCATATGTAGGTAATAGTAATGTGTAGTTGGGGAAAAAGCTCTGCACTTTCAGTTTGTTGCCCCATTCCATTTTGGCCTGCTACTGCTCAAGTAAATCATTTCTCAAGATGCTCTAACATTAAGATGTTTTACTGGGATACTGGACAACTAGCAATCCCAGGTAAAATCAGCTTGCCACTAACAAACATTCCAAGCTTCTTAATTACCTGACCTACTACATTACTTCAAACCTTAACCCTGTGTTTCAGACAACTCAATGTAAAAGCAGGATTACAGTCAAGCTTAATGTTTTCCTGGGTTGCTATGACTTGCGTTAGCAGCAGCTCTGAAATTGTAAATGAGTTAGTTTTTTTCTGGAGAAAAGGACTTAAAGTGTAGCAATCACATGGATAATGGGATATTAAATCACAATTTCCTTTTTCCTAGTTCCACTTTAATTTCACAGCAGATTTTATTTATGTGTACTTCTTCTAACATAAGATTTGTACTGGATATTGTTGAGGGGCTAGTGTTTATGGGTGAATAACAAGAGCCTGGTTGTAGAAATAGATGAATGCACTAGACTTCTATTTCCTATGTAGAGGCATTAGGAGATAAGATACCCCTGAAATAGTTTCATTTACAGACTACTGAGCCTTACTGACTTCACTGGAGTACATATTCTCCTGGATAATTTTCTTACTTTCAGATCTTTTTTGCATTTCCTATTTGGAAATAGGAAATATAGGAAATAGAAAATTTCCTAAAGAAATATTCCTATTTCTTGCATGAAACACAGTGAAGAAAACTCTGTGTCTATTATTGTGTAAGTCTCCACCATGCTTATTTTTAGAGAACTATCTTTGAGTTAGCTAGTAAGTAGTTTTTTTGCATGTGATGCTCCATGAGGGAATCTGTGTGGTTCAGAATAGAATGAATGCAATATGTTTGCACGAATCTATGATGACTACCTATTTATCCAGGATAACATGGATTGTTCCTCAGGACTGCATCCAGTCTAATCAACGATAAATTACCTTTAAAATAAGTGGTGAAGCACGGACATCCTTCTTCCATAGTGAATATCCTGATGCCTAAATTATAAAGGGCAAGCCCACTTCTGCTCTTTCTCTGATATGTTGATTTTACAACTTCTGTGTTTTAGACCATTTTCTACTCATCCTCCTGACATGCATATGCCAGTTTTACAGCTCAGTACCCTGGGAGTTAGGAAGTCTTGAATCCAACAGGAGTTTATACAAGCAGCTTGTTGGTAGAAATATTTCAACGTGTCTGACTAGACTTCAGTAGATGAGGTCCCCGTTTCCCACATTTCTTGGTCCAGTTGGGATCTGCAAGAAGGGCACCAGCTTTCACTCACTGAAGGAAAATCTTTAGTCATCTGATCATGTTAAGAATTATGACAATATTATTTATGATCATCCAAATTTGCCAAGTAGCTGAACACTGAATTTCAGGAGCAAAAGCCTGAATTAAGCCACCTGTATTACTTTAAATGTTTAAGTCCATGCAACAGCTTCTACTTAACCAGGAGCATGTTTTTCACTATTGTCTGCTCAGGCTGTTTTCCAGGCTCTCTACAACTCGTAACTGTGAGTGTCTGAGACTAAGAATTATGCCCAGTTCTTTCACAAGGCTATAATTAGCTTGCTCAGAGCAGACACGGCTTTAACACTCAATAACCATAAAACGGTAGCACAGAGATCCCCTGTGCAGAACAAAGACTTCTTCTTGTCTTTCAGCTAATCGTTGCTGTGTGACAAACTTTTTATAGCTCTTAATGTCTTTAAGTTTACTACTCAATTTTCACTTCAATGGAACACATTTACAAACTATTTTGCAAAGCACAGTGGCTTCAACAAATGACTCACTGATAATTACTGTCATAGAAGAGCCAGCTCAGTATTTTAATATGTATTTTACTATTCTTAGTTGCTATGATGGCTGTAAAAATCCATCATGTGATGTTTGCTCTCAGCATCATTCCTCAAAGCACAACATCACAGAATCATCTATACCCTCGATGTCTGTCTGTCTTTATTGGTCAAGCACACCAGACTTCCACACACTCTGTTGAAAATCGAGTGAGATACATTTCTTACAGTGTTGTCACTTGAGTGACTCACAAAAGTAAATCATCAAAGCCAGCAGGATGACTAATGTGAACAAAGTTTAAATGGCAAGACCAAGTCTCAGATGTATATAAGAAATGACTGCCAAAAACCATCCCACTGCTTTCTTTACATATCTCTCACCATGGGGTATGACAAATGAAACAGAAAAAGGAGATGGTAGGAAAAGTGGTAGTGATCCGAGTTAGGCCCTATCTAAAAACCTTTGTCTAAGATTTTTTACTATTCCTCGTCTTGGCTCTGCAGAAGACCAGGCACCGTAGTTTTCTGCTTGTATCATCATTTATTTACAATCTCATTTAGACAACTAATTGAGCCAGGCTTGTATTAACTATTATTTCAGTAATTTCTATGCAAGACCATTTAATTTTGTTATGGAGATAAGATTGCTTATAACCATGTGGACATGCTTTTTGCTTTTCCACATGGAAATGTTTTTGACAAAACAAAAGGGAAAGATGAAAAAGTTTTTTTTTTCAGTTTATTTGTTTGTTTGCTTCTCTCATGACAGCTGAGTTAATGGGGCTTTACACTAGAACCTCTGCCAGTCAGTGATTCTTCTGCTGTAAGTAGCCCAGAGGAATCACTGGTCACTAGGGGCTTTCCAGCCCTGTTAGTTCTTCTCAAGAAATAATCACTTCGCATCACAAATGGTGCAAATTATTGGCCTGTCTCATTTAATTAGAATGACTCAAATGTCAGCAATGAGGCAACTCTGAGTAACTGGGCACTTCAAACTTCCCTGGTCCTTGGCAGCCTCCTAACAAAGTACTTTGAAACTGGATCTTAGCACGCTGCCAGGTGAGCTCCTTTTGCCAAAGGCTGAGGAAGGCTGCTCCTGGTGGCACTGTAACTTCACCTTTCTTTCTCTTGTGCTGATGACCATGAGTCAGTACTGATCTGCCTGCCGGCATGCGACAAGCCACGTCATTTCAGAGGTGCAGGTGTAAGCGGCACCTTCCGTCTCAGTCACCACAGGATGCTCACTGCTTTACTGCTCTTTCATGTGGTGCATCCCAGGTTTCCTACTCATCACCTCTGCCACTCAGTTGTAGAAAGAAAGTTTCTACTCAGGGCAGAAAGAAGTAAACTTCCTTTTTAATGGAGTGATACCCACACCATTTTCCACTATCTATATGTGTACTGTACACTTCATAAAATTGCACATTTTCACATTCTTGAGGGCTTTCCAGCGACTTTTCACTTTAATCTTGAAAAGATTAGTGAATAGTGAAGTAATAGTGAAGCACGTTTCTGCTTTCCACAGTATTGGCAGCACTACCTCAGAGTTTGAGTAACAGCAGTGTCATCTGCATTTTCAGCACATGTGCTCATTAATTGAAAGACGTTTTTTGAAAGTAGTTTTCCTCTTTATGTTTAAAATATTCAGGTGAAATCAGATACTTCTGTCAGTATGAAAGGTCCCGCTGTTCTTCAGAACTTCTAAAACTGTTCTTCTGCTGGTAGCATCGCTATCTGTCGGTGTCCTAAGAAACAGGATGTTATTTTTGGACTCACCTAAGTAGATTTAGTAGACACCTTTTTACTTTCATATTTTATGATGTAGTTATACTTGAGAATAGGAAAACCATTCACAGGCATCACATTTGCTTTTGCACTTCTGCGTCATGGGAAGGCTGCAAATGACCTGTCAATCTTAAATTGGCTGATGCAGTGCAAATAGTATCACACATATTTTCTTTCTTTAGTCCATGCACTTATTGTGAAATTTTTGGAGTTTCTTCACATTTAACAGTGCCAGTAAACATTGCCTCATTTATGTCTGCCTAAGTTACAGTGTGAATATCTATTTCTCTTGGGTTTGCTTTTAGCAAGAGTACATTGGAGCCCAAATATTTTTCCAGTACAGTTTCCACAAATGTTCCCAGATGCATGGAAATATTTTGATTAATATTTTGAACTGTGGTCAAATGACTTGCCTTATTCTTTAAGGTACTTTATTTCTGGCTTAGATCTTTATGAAATCATAGTATCATCTGTTCTATAGAACTTTCTTAACTACTCATCTTGAGCAGGAAGCCCTGAAGGACTTGGTTAGTATTAAGCATATTTGAGCACTCATCACATTAAATATATGAAAAGACTGGTGAATATAATTTACTCTGATTGGACTTTTATATAGTAAAGCACCTATAGCTATAAAGAATGTAATGCAAGGAAACTGAGGATTACAACACAGGTTGCTATATTTTCAGTAACTCCAGGGTGTGGATGTATACATATATATAAAACCATTAAAATATATTTGGTATGTCATGATCCTTAAGAGCATTTTACTTTTATTTCTCTCCAAACTGTAGGTTTGAAATAATTTTGTGCTGTATGTGGACCGTAATAAAGGCAAGGGATTACAGCTTTTTCTCTTTGAAGGCACTGGGATTTTTCTGTGGAATTCAGCTGATCTTGAATTTCAGGCAGGGTCAGACTCAAAGTTTTTATTACAAGAAAATCAAGGTGTGTGAACACAGACAAATAGAAAGGAGTCAGATGATGGCAGACAGTAATTTCTTCTATATCTTTCTCAATTACTTCTCAGATGTCTCTTTTTTAGACCCTACCTGTATTACTGTTATTCACTATAGGCTCAGCAATACTCATTAAACGAAAATCAGAAATAGTGTTAAGAGGGTTTAAGTCACCTACTAATAAATACAGATGAATCTAAAGAAGCTGAAGGTAATACTGTGCTGTCCAAAAGCAAGTATAAATCCCACCATGCTAGAGTCAGCTAAGAATTTATCTAAAGTTCTGCATGACCTACTTCAACCCTCCAGTAGGAAAATCAGCAGAGGTCAGTATTCACAGAAATATTCTCTTTTCAGAGTTATCCTGAAGCCAGTGGACTGCCTTTGTGCAGAAAGCTAGCAATGGCTCTCTACTGTGCTATTTTTTTTTTTCCTGTATCTCAAGAGAGCAGGAGAAATAGTATGTTCAGCTACATCAGCATTCTGCCCTCCATCTCACTTTATCCAAGGTTTGCCAAGTACCCGCAGGAAAGCTAGGAGAGTCAGTGCAGATTTTGGTGTTGAAGGTTTTGACCCTTCTTACCGTGACAGAGTAGGAGTAACACAAAATGTAGAGGTTACCCTTGCTATGAATCTGGGAGAAAGATCACGTCTGTCTGTATAGCTGATTATAATTTGTGACAAAAATGTAAGCACATTAGACAAGCAAACTCCATCTGGAATATTATTTCCAGGACTGTCCACCCACATAGGAAGGATATTATTGCCTTGGATACTTCTTTCTATATTTCAAGAATCTAAGTTATGAAGGCAGAGTTGAGGCACAGGATTTATTTATTCTAAATACAAAATTTTAAGTTATCAGAAGTATATGCATAGAGTTCACCAAAAAAAAATTTCCCATGGTAAGAATCGGATGGACTTTTCAACTTAAAAAACTGTCTGAAGCTTTGCGGGTTACTAATGTTTTTGACAGTTTGAGAATCCTGCAGATTCTCACCACAGTGTACAAGGTCTGCTCTGAAAGTAACGCCGCCTGTTTTATTATGTTGGCCCATGACAACAGAGGTGGATGTTGGTGGTAATGCAGTAGAAGCTGAACCTTCCCACCAGCATTCCATGTTGTTGCCGTGTGACAGGTGGCAGCAGAGGGTCAGTGTGACAAAACAGCAATTAACATGGAAGTGCAGATGAAGTAAAGGTATGTCACTGAATTCCTCCATGCAGAAAAAAATGGCACCCACTGACATTTTCTGCGCATTTATGGAAACCAAACAGTGGGCATGAGCACACTGATGGTGCATTTCAGCAGCAGTGACAGTGACAGTGGGTCACATCCACTGGTGCAGACTTTTAGAAGCATGGCATGCATCTTGCTTGCTGCTGGAGGCAATGCATAGCAAACGGTGGTGACCGTGTTGAAGAATAGTGTTCGGCAGCTGAGAATTTGCTCCCTCAAACAATGTTCTTGTTCTCCTTTTATCTGTTGTAGACTCCTTGGAAATAAATAAGAGGTATTACTTTCAGAACAACCCCATATTAATGCAAAAGCTATAGGATGAGAAATATCATAGGATCATAGAATGACTTGGGCTGGAAGAACCTTGAAGACCATCCAGTTCTATCGCCATGCACATGCTGCTCAAATTCCTTCACACAGGTGGTCTGGTGTGCTCAAGACTGTAAAGAGGCCACCAATGTGAGAAGAAAGTTCATGGCTAAAGCTCATTTCTGACATTTTCAGTAGCACACCGACTGTCTTCGTATGGACGTGCGTCCACCTATGAGGAGACATATGGCAAAGAAATGAAGTGCAGGTGGATGTGATTGCTGCTCCTCCAGCTTGTGCTGCCTCTGCACCCCTTGTCTGCAGCAGTGGGCTCTGCAGGGCCGCCACTGCCAGGGCTCTACACGCCAGGTACCAGCAGACAACGAGCCAAGGGGAGAGACTCAGTGTGAGCAGAGGTTGTTAGACTCTCACGATAAATGTCCTGAGGAGATAAATACAGATAGATACAGATGAATTCAAGGCACTTGGGTTTATTGCAGAGGGATGCTGTGGGTGAGTATGATGATGTGGGTGAGTATGGTCAGGGGCTGGGATAAACTGAAAAGCGTTCAGTGAACTCTGCTGGTTTCTGAATTTGCTTTCTACCAGAACGGCTTCGATCCAGAGAATGATCCCTGCAGACACACAAGTGCGTGATAGCTGAATAACGTAACACAGCTATGTTAGTATCTTTGGCGAGAGTGGTTCATGAAATGAAATAAGGAACCCTTCCTATTTTGGAACTAGGATTTAATAAACGATTTGTTCCGCCGTCTCTGTCGCGTATGCGTGTGAGAGAGCTCGCAGGGTCACCGCGCTGCACTGACAGCCGGGCGAGGCCGGGCCGTAGCTCATTCCTGCGCTGTGGAACGCACGGCCGCGTCCCGCGTGGGGCCGTACAGCGCCGTGTCCCGCTTCCTCCTTTGTTGTCACTTTCCTGAGCGGCTGAGGGCGGCAGGGCAATGGCATTAGGCAGGGCGCGGGGTGCACGGCTCGGGGACCGCCGCTGTTACTGTGACACGGCCCGCGCCGCCTGTTTGTTTTTATACAACGTACCACCTCGTTACGCTGTACGCCACGGAAAGGCGACCTGCCATACCGTGCCCGGAGAGGCGACTACACCCCGACCTCTGCACCAGCGGCCGAGAGACTCTCAGCGACGAAAACGGACCCTTCAGGAAAGCTCCCCCCCCCTCCCCATGGCTTCTGCCGCAGCCGAGCCTCCAGACCCATCGCAGGGGCGGAGCCGCGGGACTAGCGCCCTCCTGAGCGCCGCACGTCTGGTTACGTAAGTGCCGGCACTCGTCGCACCACCCCCAACCCCGCCGGCCGTTATGCAATCGCCAGCACATAGACCTACTGTACCACGCCCCCCCCCTTGCTCCGCCTAGCCCCGCCTCCGCCCGCCTCCATTGGCCGTCCCCAGGCGGCGCCAGTTGCCGATTGGGGCGCGGCGGCCGCCAGTCACGGTGCGGCGCGGCTGGCATGCGGGCTGCGCGCCCCGTGCCGCGCAGCTCTGACCTACTAACACACATCCCTCCGCGCCGCCGCAGCCGGTGCACGCTCTCGCTCGCCTCGCGTACGGGCAAGCGGGGCGACGCTTCCCGGGGCACGGCGCGGCACGGCACAGCGCAGCGTTCTCGCCTCGCCTCGCAACCGGATGGTTGGCGCCCCGCCGAGCACTCAAGGTAGGAAGGCGCGGCGGGCACAGACGTGCGCGGGGCGAGGCGTTGCGTTGCGCCTGGCGGCGCCCTCCCGCGTCCGCACGTCGCCCAGGTCCGCGGCGGCCGTTACATAACGCGCCTCGCGCCAACGGCCGCCGCTGGAGCGCTGCGCTGCGAGGTCCAGAGCTGCGCCCTTCGTTTCCGCGGGGTCGGCCTTCTGTGCCCGGAGCGGGACGCGCCGCCGAGCTGGGTGCGGGCGGGATGCCGCGCCGCGGGCGGCTCCGTCACCGCTGTCGCAGTATTCCTGGCGCCGCGGGACGGACCGTATCGTAGTTCCTGGAAATATGGCATTATGTAACGTGGGGCCGCTGGCGGCGGGCCGGGAGCGGCGGGGGATCCGCCTCGCTACGGAGCGGCTGGGGCTACGGCGCCGTGTCCGTCACGGGGTCCTCCCCGCTACGTTTAGCCCCCGCAGTCTGGCAGCGGCACTCGATGCACGCTCGCGTCCCGGGTGTGAGCCTCGAGCCCTCGGAGCCGCTCCGCTCAGGTGGTTCTGGTGGAGGCGCTCCGCCGCGCGGTGCCCCGGTTTCGGCTCTCGGCCACCGTTCCTCGAAAAAGAGAGTGTTTGAGGAGGGCCGTGCCGCGGAGCTGTCACCGCGCCGAGCGGCAGCGGGACGGCGCCCCACGCCCGACGGCGCGGCACGGCCCCGCCCCGCCTCACGGTGCACAAGTAGGTCAGTATGACAGCCTCGGCCGCGGCGGGCAGCGCAGCCGCCGGGGGCGCCGCCGCCCCGGTCCCGCTCCCCGTGCGGCCGCCGCGTCCCTTCCCCGCGAGGCCGTTGGAGGCTGTTGGCTGGGGCCTGGCGGAAGCGGGCAGCCACCCCGCTGCCGCGCGGCTGCGGGTTGAGGGCTGGGGGCGCTGCCGCTCCCCCCCTACCCCGCAGCCCTTTGTTCTGGGCCGAAGCGGGCGGGGGGCGGCGGCGTGGGGCCGCGCGGAGGGAGCGGGCCGGGCCAGGCCGCCTTTGTGCCCCACGACCGCCGGGCGGCACGGCCGGAGCTCGTCGTGTCCGGGCTGCGGCGGCAGACAAAGGACCCGTGCTCAGCGGTGCGTAGTGGCTGCGGGCGAGACACAGCCCCACCGCCGTCCCCATGTTTTCGGCGTTCTCCTTACGTAATGAGCGAGTCAGAAATGGCTATTGCCCAATTGTGCTGTTTTGCCAAGTCACTTCAGTACTCAGTGGCACAGCGCTGCTCTGAGGTCAGGCCGCGCTTCGTGCTTTTCGGGAGCAAACGTGCGAGCGCTGCCTTGAAGCATTCTGCAGTTTGTGTGTGTCCGTAACGATCCTCCAACCAGAGAGAACCAGAACCACTCTTTGTGACCAGAACCCCTAAAGGTAATGTTAGCACCGCGAACGCTTGCCGTGTGTTTCATGGTAATTGCTGTGGATAGCAACAGTGAAGTATTCTAAAGTATTCCATAAATGCAGTAGTGTCAGTGATAGGCAAACTTTTCTGCTGCTTGGTTGTGGAGGTCAAGTTCAGGTCCGATGGCAAACCCCTGGAGTTCTGTTAAGAGCAGCAAGCAGCCTGATTTTTTTTTTTCCTTGTTCTTGTGAGTTGAATGGTTGTTCTCAGCTGCATTGTGCTCACTCCTGTGTAACCTACTTTGAGTCATCTTTGCCCTCAGTAATTAATTCAGTTCAGGGGGCAGTTTAAAACAGTGCTGCGTGCATCGTTTTTACAGTCCTCGTTCAATCAAAATGTTGACTTTGATGAGAAATGTGAATGAATAAGGATTCAGGCTGTGACCTACAGACCCAGTTTAAGCCAGCAAGCATGAGGATTACTGAATAAAAGATCCTCAATATCACTGGCACTAACAGATTCCACTCTCGCGTTATAGGCATATTTATGTGACTGTTGAAGTGCTAACCCTCTTAACAACGGTCTACCTTTCCATTTTTATTTACTTTCTATTTTTGACTCGTTCTGTAGGGGACTCTTACTTATCCTTATTTATCCAGGTTTGAGGATCTGACATCAGAGCTTCACGTTTCTGCTGCTGTTTTCCTTTTTTTCTTTTTTTTTTTTTTCCGTAAAAAGAATAGATCTGAAAGGTGTCAAAAACCTTAGAACCTTCCCATGAGCAATATGAACTTACTTGACCTCTCCACATCTAATCCTTTCCTAAGGAGGCACGGTGTTATGCTTGAGCTGAAGTTTGTTGAATGTACAGACGCTGTCTGTTGCAATGCAAGTAGTGCACAATCCACAGAGGATATCGCTGCCGTGCTGTTTTTTCAAACCTTTATCGTGAACTAAAAATCAGAAAATAAACCTTCAGCTCATTTTAAATTGACTTATTTTAGCAGATAGTTATGCAAACTATGTTTATGCAATAGGTTTTTTTCCAGACAGTAATCTTCCTGTTATAACATCGCTATGATGCAATAACATGAACAATAAAATTCTCTGTTTGTGTCTTATTACACACTGTTAAGCAATGTGTCTGACTCATCAGCTTAATTGACTCTTCTAGGTGACCTTGCCATGATCGTTACGGCCAGTTATGAGATAGAAATGTGCTTAGGGTATGTAATAGAAAAAATATGCAAATAGATGGCCAATTGCTACAGTTTGTTCTAAGACAAAATGTCAGATGATTCCTGTTACAGTATTTTACAGCATATGGAGAAAAAAAGATATTTTTAAATTAGGGTGTGTAACTGTCTAATACAATAACAAGCATGACTGTCAAAAATAGGATTGCATAACCGAGGACATACTTGGGCTTGATTCAAAATCTGATGGAAGCAATATTCTTAAAAACTTGTTGTACTGAGAGGTAGATCTGAAGTGAATTATGATTGCCCTCCTTAGAAGTCCTGTTGTTTTCTTTTTTCCTTATTCAACTATAGACTTGAATTTCATATTTTGAAGCTGAGTCTGGTAACAGATAACACAAACTTGTCCTATAGAACGGCTCATATAAGAGCTTTTTCCATTTTTTTTTTTTGAGTTGTTCAGTCTTGGTGTAATTTCCAGTTTTGTCCTATAATAATTGATTAATTAGCAGCTTTACCAGTTTTTGCCACAGAGGTAGGTTAGCTGCTGTGAAGCATGTGCCAGTGCAGCAAGACCTTCTCTATGGAGTGGTGCACAACTGAAAAGAGCTTGGTGCAGGCAGTGGTGCTCTTCAAATCTGGCCTGCCTTGTGGCATTGGAGCTCTGAAGGTTGCTGTTTCTCTGTTCCACTTGCAGTGAATGGTAGATATCAGCATTTTACAGATTGTGTTTATTTCACGTTTGCACTTTGGTTACATAGTGTGATACATGCTTAGAGTACCTGCTGGGATTAATTGACATAATTCTGCTGCTTTTAAATAGCACTATATAAATTTAGGTCAGCCAAAGGTCTGATCCATGCTTGGCATTTTAAGAATACAGTTCAACTGAAAAGAGCCATTTATTGCCAGAATAATAAGTGATTTTGTATTTTTTAATGATCCTTAATTAGGAGAACATAGTTCTTATTCCCAGAGTACTGTTACTGTTAAGTGACTGCTTAGTAGTTTTTCCTACGTGAAATAGCTGTTGAAATGAGGAGAAGTGTATTGTTACTGCAGCTCCTGCTGTTCTTATTGGGATTTTAGTGAAATTTTGGGGAGTGATGTGATAGTTAAATAAAGCAGCATGATTTATGTACACTTATCACATAGCATGTAAGTACAGTTAAATATTGACATGAGTAGTATGTGCATTCTCAGTTTTAACGTTTCTCCTGACGCTTTGAGTAGCATTCTTAAATGTTGTTCCCCGCACCGTACCCCTGCTTAAACCAGGGCAGATAGTTTGGGGGGAAAAAAAGTTAAACAGATTTGGCGCAACCTTACCATCTTCCTATGAATATGTGGGTCAGATTTATACCTATTAACCTGGACTGACCTTTCTGATAAACTGCTAGCTTTAACATATGATTAGTCCCTCCAAAATAGTCGTTTTATTTGCACGATTTGTCTGATTTACCTTTGCAAAGCAAACTCTATATGAATGAATAAGTTTGTAATTATGGAGGTAAACAGCAACTTAAATAGTTTCCATAAAGCCAAAAATCTCTTGTAAAAATGACATATGACAAGGACTTTATGGGTCCAGGTTGGAAGTTGGTAATACAAAAATGCAATGCTGATTTGGTTAGGGCACTGAGCTTAGTCATTTTTTTAAGATGTGATTGAAAAGTGTCATAATAAAAGAATGGTTCTTGATGTTTCCATGGAATACATTATTTAGACATGTACCATTACTTACTTTCAATGAGCGAATCAATGTTTTAGCAAAAATAGGTCACCTTGTACAAAGCTATCATCATCAGTGCTCCACTGACCTAATTACATGTTGATCCTGGAACCGTAAGCTCTTAAGATGTCCATGGAGTTGTAAGAAAAGGGAGCACTGTGCAGTAGCAGTAGTCATGTATTGCTCCTTGCTGTTGTAATGGATTCATGGTCTATATGAATGTAACTATGTAATAACAGTAATTGGTGATAACATCCCTATTGCTCATGCTTTTTCCTCCTATGATGTTGAGTAACTTGTCCATTATAGCATAAATTGCATTTGTCTAGGGGTTTTTTTTCCTAGAAAGCTTGAACTTAATTTGCTCTAAATTGTCCCTCTTGCCCAATAACTTATCCTAGGGACAGGGTCACTCACTGTTCCAGTGGAGGCAGCATTAAATCTTAAATAGGAACATAATTTTACAGACAGTACAAGGTGTGTTGAAAAATTTCATTGGAGATTGGAATTGGATTTGGGGGTTATGTCTTCAGCTGGAGAAAATTTCGAAGTTTTGCTAAGTCTGACAGATGTAGATAAATTTGTGGCTTAGTTTTTGTCTGGGAAAACCAATGGTTGTAGGGGGGCTCACAGTAGAGGTTGAGTAGTTCTAAAGTATCTAAGCAGTGTTTTATTACTGCATGTATTCAGTACTAAAACTTACAAACACAGCTTTGTCTCCTGTGTGAGCAGTGCAGGTGATGATCTTTCTGTACCATGTAAAAGTCTTTAGATATTTAGAAAATGTTCTTTAGAACATTTGGGAGATGACGGTATGAAGTGTATTCAAAGTTTAGAATGTAATCTGGCATTTTGCTGCTTGTGAGTGGGTTCTGCACTAGCTTTTCTGATGCGTCGGCATGTTTTCAAAATAAATAACCTGTGACAGAATGACAGCAGTATAGCTTACCAGACCCATGCAAAACATGGGAAACAGCAACTAAAAGCATGCACAGACATACATTAGTGTGAGCTTTTAATGTATTTCTGCACTTTGTCACATAGTTGTTTGAATTCTTTATTTACTATAGGTGGGAATAGTCATGGGTCTTCTTTAGAATATGAAGCTATATTTAATCTTTTTTTCCCTGTCTTGAAGGATTGTGGGATGCATTTGGCCAAAAACTTCACAGAATTGAAGATCATTTGACAGCAACCAATTGTTAGAAATAGTATTTAATTTTGCTTGATAAGTCTATCGGAAGAATAGAATTAGTTTCCTTATTTCAGGATCTGTTTTGAAATATATGCTTGGAGGTAACATGAATTATATGGGTAAATATGAATAATAGCATGCAGTTACGCTGTGGGGTAACTTAAATATATGTGTGGAGACCCACGTGTGTTCTCAAAAGCAGAACTGACTTGTGTAATTAGATTACACGGAACAGAGAAGCCAGGTTGTGAACCTGTCCTTCAACCTTTTGAAACATTTCAGATATTATGATGTGAATACACAAATCCCTAGGATCAGATCCTTAATGTACTGTTTTGACACAATCAGAACACTTAATTTATCCACAGATTTCAAGAAATACTTTTCATGATTTCTGTATGCATAATTTTTTGCTTTAGTAGTACGAGTTCTACAAAACAGTCTCATCAATGCTTGGATCTGGGATTGTATCCTGCTTCTATCAAGGCCAGTGGCATAATTGGCTGTGGGAGCAAGACTAGGTCTGTAGTTAATAGGGTTGAGTGTTACTGCATTGCTGAATTGGCTCTCAATGCCATTAACATCAACCAAGTGAAAAAAAAAAATCAACAGTGACTAATGTAAGGTAGTGTTAAATGATGGTTTTGTAATACTTTATGAGGGAGTGATAGAACAATTGAAAAATTAATCCTAAGGGAAAATACTGGAATTTGAAATATAGTCAGAGGAATAATTACAGTTCATTAATTCTTGTGTACATACTGCATTTTCCAGAGGAATTATAAAATGCAAGTGAAGTGAAATGGCAGTTTTTATTGAAGATGTTTTGCCATTATCATCAGATGGAATTTACTTTGTTTACAGACTTAGTATTGGTCTCATCCACGTGGAGAGGTATTAAAAAACAGGGATTCTTACTCCTGCTTGTAAAGCAGCAAGTCCAGTTATTGTGAGATAAGTGCTCAAGTAAAATGTGGAAAGCATTAAATAAAGATTTATAGTAGTTTTGCTAGTTCACGGAAGTAATGGCACTAGAAAGAACTACATAAATAACAAGTCAGTAAGACTATGTCAGTGGGTTACGTTTCTGTCTTTGACAGCCTTACTGATGGACTCTGGCTGGGGAAAAAAACAAGTTGACTAGAGCACAAAAAACACTACTGTTCTGATGCAGAGATGTGTAAATGCATACATAGGTGTAGACTTGCATGCAATGTACCTTCTGTCAATTGTGTCAGGAACAATGTGTATGGAAGGGAGACTGGCCAAAACAGGAGTTAATCAGTGCTAAAATAAGGAAATTGTATGCTTGAATGACCCAAACCATAGAAACCATGTGAATTGAAGGATAAAAACGCTGCGTTGTTTTTAGGTTTTAAGTGCAGCTCAGTGCCAGCACTGAGATTGTTTGGACATGCAATTGAATCTTTACTGATACATAGACAGTATTAATGGCAAAGTATGTCATTAGTCTGTTTTTATTACAAATTATTTGAATTAATTTGTAATAAAAACAAACTTGTTGCTAATTACTTTTATCCATTGCTTTCAGTTCTTGTATTTTCCCTAGATCGTAGTGTTGGATAAACACCAAAGCGGGATCACTTTGAGCTGGAAACTACACAGCCATGGTTCTTATCCTAGGACAGTCACATTTAAGACTTCTACAGGGTGGAAATGCAAGATTGGAGTATAAGACGGGGGGAAAAAAAACACATTTGTATTAAAGATATAAAGCATCATTCCTCCAGAAATAAGGAAAAACACAGTGTTTTAGAAGTACTTCCTTGCCACTGTTACTGTTTCGAGTAAGTGTAGATGTTCCAGGGTGTCTTGCATTTGGTTTCTATACATAGGAAGTAATGGTATATACACATTATTATCCCTTTCCTGAGAGAATGGGTATGTTTGTCTTTGAGTTTAGCTCTCAAATACTGTAAAATTCAGTCATTTTCCTGCACTGGTAAGGCCATGAAATTCCACAGCAGTAGTTTTTAACACTTTTAGCCTCAATAAAAATTGACTTGAGTTTCATATTAAGAAATCATCACCCGTTTCTTGGGTACTCAGTGTATGTAAAACTGCATATACTTCTATGTTGTATAGAAGGTGGATGCGTTTTCAAAGAAGCCTGTACATTGTTAATAACACAGATGAGTAAGACTGAATAAGGATGAGTACAGACCAGTAGCTGTGCATTCCCAGTGCGATGGGATAATGAAATTAAATCTTGTTATTTTTCTCCATGTTTTGTAAAACCACATTACACCATCAGAATATTTTACAGGTGCCACAGAAATTCAAGTGATCTGTCTTATCTTTTTTATTTTTACTTTTAAAACCCTTGTGTTATATAAATATGTACATATAAAA
>PPHD01011458.1:0-18803 GCA_002909625.1 Bambusicola thoracicus
GAAGGAAGAGGAAGAGGAAGAGGAAGAAAAAGAAAGATAAAATAAAATGTAGTAAAATCTTAGTTAATCATGCAAAAGAAAAAAATTAATTATATTTCTGGACTGAGCTTCTTTATTTTCATCAACTGCATGAATAAGAGCTACAATGATGCAAATCATTCTGGTCATGCCAAGAAAAGATTTACAAAAATATGGAAATAAAAAAGGAAATAATCACCTAAGTTAAAGAATTTCCATACATTATTCTATGTCCTGTAGATTTCTACACATTTTGTAAGATACTTCACACAAAAGTCAACAATCCAGATTCTCTTAGAGTTTCTGAAAAGAGTAACAATGATAATAAAAATTCCTGAAGGAGTGTTGTCCACTGTGTGAACTCTGAATGGGAATTGTCAGGACCCGAAATACCACCAGCTGCATGAGTCAGATGATCTTCAGGAGGTAATTAACCACAGAGCTCACAGCTTTGGCTGACCCAGGGGCAGTGCTACCTGGTGCTGATTAAACTGCTTCCAGGACCTGAGCTGCCAGCCTTCTTTTGAACTGTGCTGCCAAGGAGACTTACCAACAATTACAGAACCAAAGCAGAAATCCCTGTGTGATCATCATGTGATCTAGACATACTCCAAACTGTCAGCAGCATAGAAGTTTCCATTCTGATTTTTTTGAACTCCAAGGATGTATTAAGTTTCTCACATATTTCAAAATTATGTAGCACCAACACTCTCAGAACATTTGTTTGCCATTGTTTCCTCATAAAGTACACGTGGATTTCATAACATTTTTTTCACAATTTCCCAACTACTGATATTCGTCTGTATTCCAGAAAGGGAGCATGATTTCAAATTATAGTAGGCATATTCCATACTTTGTCATTAATACCCACATATTTTTTGGAGGACTTCTGAATTATACTCCAGAGTATTTTTTTCTTCTGCTAAGACACATATTATATCTGGCTTTCATATTTACTATATCCTTTTCCTTTTGTAATAAGAGACTCATAGATTTTCTAATGAGCTTCCTGCCGCTGCTGAATACTGACCAGTTTGAAAAGTACGTAACTAAATCTAAGAATATTGGAGGTAATACACTATGACAATTAGTTTTTTCACACTGAAATCTTAAACTGAGTTTAGGAACACAAAGTTATTCTGTGCTCAGTGAAGACTGAACATTTGGTAAAGCCTTGCTCATCTGTACACGAGAGCTTCAACGAGTATCCAAACTTCTAAACTTCTAAAGGAGTCTTTCCTTTACTAGATACAATCTCTGAAATACTTTCTACAAAATGCAGTACTCCATAAAGATAATATTACCATAGCATTATAATACAATGCAATAACAAAAATAAAATAATAATAATATCACATACTATAAAACTTCATCTATTACCTGTAAGTTTTGTTATCAGCCTGAAGCTACTATGGTGGTAACTAATCGATATCCTTTGTCTCCTATGTAAAACTGTAAAGACTGTTAAGGCAGTCTTTAAAGAGAATATAATCTGTCTCTTTACAGCGTCACAGAATGGCTGAAGTTGAAAAACACTTGCAGAAGTCATCTGGTTCACTCCACTGTTCAAACAGATCCACCAAAAGCTGCTTACCTAGGACGATATTTCAATATCTCAAAGGGTGGAGACTCCACAGCCTCTCTGGGCAACCTGTTCCATTGCTCAGTCACTCTCACATTAAAAATTGTCCCCTTATGCAAAAAAAAAAAAAAAAAGTTTCCCAATGTAAAAAAAAGAAACTTTTTTTTTCTCTCTCAAAGGAAATACAGATCTTACTAGCAAAGTCCAGGGAATTTTTCTGTTGTATAAAACTATCCATCATTTGATTTTGAAGGCCTTCCAAATCTACTCAACAGACATCAGTAAATGTTCTCTTTGGATTAATCAAGGTTTGTACAGGGTCAAACAATAGTCACATTGATGCTATCTGATCACAGGATTGGCTGGGGCACTACTGTCAGTGTCTTGATCTAAACTAACATCTGAGAGAAATTATCTCCTCAGAGATAATTGTAAATTTCAGTGCACATTAGTGCCAAATTTCAATTTGCTTACATTAATAAACCTCAATATTGACAGACAGCAGCCTGAAATTGTATCGTTCTGGATGAAGGTAACCAAGAGTTCTCCTTGTTGAAGATCTATTTCAGCATCACATCCTAGGGCTGAGTTGAGATTTCTGAGAAATGAGTATCTCAGAAGATTTGAAAGAATTACCAGCTTAATATTAACATCCTTCCAGTCAATATGGTATTAATCAAACACCTTTACTGTGATGACTACAAATACATACTAGTATATGTATGAACACACATACACAGAGACAAACATATGTGAAGATTGCATTTACGTGTGTTAAGGTGAATAACATGTACAGCGTTAACCATGGTTTTCCATCAATGATTTCCCTGAAAATCGACCTAACTTACAGAAGACAAAGAATGAAAGATGAGGAGAAATGGGTTGGAAATATTCACTTTGACCAGCTGTGCCATATGTTGCCATTGTAACATTACCATTTTGGTCTCATTATACTTATAACACTGGTATTTTTTCTAGAAGAAAGGGCTTAGAAAGACTGTATCAGTGACCTAGATAGTGGGATTGAGTTCACCCTCAGCAAGTGTGCAGATAACACTAAACTGAGAGGTGCTGTTGATAAAACACAAAAAAGAGATCCTATTCAAAGGGACCTAGACAAGCTTGAAAGTGGGCCTACAAGAATTTGATGAGACTTAATAAGTCCAATGACATGGTGTCACACTTGGGTTGGAACAATTCCAGTTATGCATACAGACTGGGAGAAGAAATCATTGAGCACAGCCCCATGCAGAACTTGGGGGTCCTGGTAGACGAAAAGTTTGATGTAAGCCAGCAGCATGTGCTTGTAATCCAGAAGGCCAACCATATCCTAGGCTGCATTGA
Source organism: Bambusicola thoracicus (assembly GCA_002909625.1). Classification (NCBI taxonomy): domain Eukaryota; kingdom Metazoa; phylum Chordata; class Aves; order Galliformes; family Phasianidae; genus Bambusicola; species Bambusicola thoracicus. Next base: position 2,945 of record PPHD01011458.1, read on the forward strand.
CAGAGGGGTGGCAAGCAAGATAAGGGAAGTGGTTGTCTCTCTTTACTCTGTCTTCGTGATCACTTGTCTGGAATACTGTGTCCAGATCTGGGGCCCTTGACACAAGAAAGTTGTGGAGCTATTGAAACAGGTCCAGAGGAAGACTATCAGAGGACTAGAGCACCTTTCCTATGAAGAAAGTTAAAGGGAGCTAGTCTGATTCAGCCTGGAGAAAAGAAGTCTTTGGGGAGACTTCATTGCAGCCTTCCAGTACTTAAAAGGAGCTTATAAACAGGAGGAAGACTGACTTTTCGCATGGGAAGATAGTGGTAGGACCAAGGAGAATGGTTTAAAGCTAAAAGTAGGAAGATAATTAGGTTAGATATTAGGAGGAATTTTTTTACTCAGAGGGTAATGAGGCACTGGCACAAGCTGCCCAGAGAAACTGTGGATGCCCTATCAAGGCCAGTTTGGATGGGGTTCTGGGCAGCCTGATCTGGTGGGGGACAACCCTGCCTATGGCAGGGAGTCGGAACTAGGTGCTCTCTAAGGTCCCTTCCAACCCAAACCATTCTATGATTCTATAATTCTCTGATTCTATTGTTCTATGATTCTACAATTCTATCGTTCTATGATATCACTAACCTTAGCTCTGAGAAGTCATATGTAGTAGAATGTTCCTCTGGAATCTGAAAAAAAATGAGCATGCTCTTTTGGAAAAAAAAACTTTAGAACTGAACTTTACACATCACAAATCAAAATGAGAAACTATTTGAAAGCTCAAATGTTAGTCAAGACCAAAAAATTTCACACATCGTTATTTTAGCAGGAATGATATGCACCAGGAAGATTCTTCTTTAACAGATAATTTAGACAATGAACTTTAGTCGGAGACTCAATATTTATTTGACAAAGGAAAACGTAAAGATAGAAATCTCAAAAGGATTTGGCCAGTATTTAAGTTTAGACACTCATAAGTGTAAGAAATTATCTCAGTATTTTGAAGCGCGGAATAGAATACAGATAATGTAAAGTAAATCAGCAATAGTTCTAGCAGAAACAGGAACAAACAAATGAACCATCATTTGTTGAATGCAAAATCAAAACAGACTAGAAAGCTCTCTTTAATTTCTTCTGTTTCTACTTCATGAAGGGTAATAACTCAGTCAGTTTGTCCAGACAAATGTTTTCATAGACCCAAAATGGAAAAGAGTGAGTTCAATGCCTATTGGAAATATAGCATCTTCCATTATTCCTCATTTGAAACAATGACTCCTCAGAATTGAATAAATACAGTGTGCTTTAGGCAATGTCAGTGACTCACCAAGGAAAAGTACCATGTTGCAGCTCTTAGATTACTTAATTTTGATGTCAAGTAAAAACAGTATTATAGTAGTTTACTCCTTCAATTGTCTCTGTGCAGCATGCTTATGACATTCTTAAATTGTCTTCACCAAGATTTCATAACAAAGCAGGGTTACTGTGTCTCTGTTTTTAGTCTGGGAAGGTAAGGGAATTATCTGGCTTCTCATTTGCATTAATTTGCTTGTATTATTCCATAAGCACTGAAGAATCTATGGACACCAATACCAACTCTGGTTTCTAGGAGTTATTTAAATGAAAAAGACAAATTACCCACATCAGTTTCAGTCTCTTAATGACCACACAGTTAAGACAACTTTTTTCTTTTTTTTTCTTTTTTTAAAATAACTCCAGCATTGGTGTGCATCTGGCCTGTGTCTGATTAGAGAATTCTAAAAAATTCATAATGGAGCCAGTACTAACTCTGCTGCAGCAGCAACTAATCTAATGGGGACAAACTCTGCTAACTTCTACTTTTCCCATCGTTAGGTCCATTAATACATTATCTCATGTAGAAGAAAGCACTGTCAGGCTGAGCACCAAACAACTGCAGTAATCTGTATAAGATCAAAATGATCTTCATCATGTGGAATATTACTGCATAGAAATTGAATGTTTACCAGCTTCTTAACTATGTTGGGAGAACTGTCCCAATTTTTTTTTTTTATTAAACTGAGTTCTTCTTAGCTTACTTTCACCAGATATAAGACAAATTTTAGATATGCAGCAAGCTCTCTCTGTCATCAGTAGGGAACATCCAAAGGACAATTTATGTGAATAACCTTGTGCAAATACTTTGAAAATGCCTAACTTTTCCACAGACTATAGAAGAAGTCTAGATGACTACCTTAGATTAAGTGCTTAATTTCAGTACAGCTTAAAGCAGGTGAGGTCAGTCATATCCCATATATAATATAATTTCAGTACATAATGCTGGTATTATATAGTTCTGTGCAGAAATAGTTTTCTTCTGTGTTTATATGTATATACACATGGAAGAAATATGGGTGGATGTGTGTCTGGATATACAAACTTAAATATAGAATCTGTATGTCTTAAGAGCTTCATAAACTTAAATTAGCACAGATATAATGGAGCACACCAAAATATATTCCTGGATCTTTTTATACAATAAATAGTTTAAAGCTTTGAAGGTAGAGATCAAGTACACCAAAGAATATTCCCTTTCTGATCTCTGTTTCAGTAGCTTAAAGTTACACATGTTCTTAATCATACTCAGGGCCTTAATCTTGAGACCAGTCACAGCATGGCATAAAAAATAATGCCACAAAGAGTAAGAGAAAGCATGAGATTTTAATCCATCAGCAATGATTAATGTCTGGTGCACGGTGAAATCATTTATATGGGTTCTTTTTGTTGTTTTGTATTGTTTTCCTACACATCACAGAATCACAGAATGGCTTGGGTTGGAAGGGACCTCAAGGATCATGAATCCAACATGATGATCCAACCTCCCTGTCACAGGCAGGGCCACTAACCTCTACATTTAATACTAGACCAGGCTGCCCAGGGCCCCATACAACCTGGTCTTGAACACCTCCAGGAACATGCTCCCTAATTGATTTAATCTGTGTGTTCCAAAATCTACTTGCTTAATCTAAACCCACAGACTCAGTTTCCTTAACAATCACTGACCATTCTTCAGTATATTTTCTATAACAACACACATGGTGTAAACTGCATAAGGAGGATGCAAAACAGAAGTAAAACGAGAAGCCAAAACTACTGCCACTGCAACAGTGGGACAAAATTTGCAGATTTATCCTTAAAATGAGATGTTGGTTGTCATTTTCTTTTTGCTAGATTTTATGTATAGATATACATGCATAACTTCCACTGATTTCATTAGAATTTATTCTTAAGCACTAAAGAAGTAGGTTTGGCTTAAGGTTTGTAATCATATCACATTAAAAATACTTGTTCTTCAGGTGCAGCCAGAAGTTCAATGAATTAGCGTCACGCAAACCACAATATGTAAATATTTAGGCTCATTATTTTTTATTTTACAAAACATCTCAGAGTGAGTAATGTATTCTGTTACACTACTTGTCTTATCAGGGACAGTATTTCTTGCCAATGTCAAAACAAACCAAGCGGGAGAGCTAAAAACCTATAATGCAGAATGCAGGAAATAATGCATACTGAGACAAGTCATTGAGAAGCAAGGAAATGAGATGTGAAAGGATTCCAGTAATTAAACTCTTTTTCTGTTCCACCAAATTATATCACAAAGATGATAGGATGTTCTTAACAATATCATTACTTCTTGCTAGTGACACAAATATACATATAATAGAAGGATTTTTTTTCAAAATCACTTTGACAGTATCTCTATGAGAGAAGACATTCATAGAAGCCATAATCAGTGCTGTAGGTTGGAATAAGAGTGCTATTTCTTCAGTTCTCGGCATTGTACAAGTGATATGAATATTCCTCTGAGTAGGATATAATTTCCAATTAAAGCACTTAAATTCAGGTGTTCATCACAATGTATCTATGAACTATGTATTTATTTGATCTCACATTATAGACAGAGCATTCTATTCAATCACCTAAATATAGATGTCTGGTGTCCTCTGTAATATCTAAGGGTACCTGAGACCCCATATAGTGCTGACAAATATGAGACAGGACCTACATAACAGCTGAGTTCTTCTAATTAACAGCAAAAAGCCAAGCAGAATAACCTAGATAGTGGAGTCAAGCCTTGGCCAATGCACAGTCATAATTCACTTCCCTGAAGTATCGAGTGGCATTAGGCACTCCTAGGATGTTAAAATTTCTGTACTTATCTGATGGACATGATTCAAGACCAATGGAAGATGAGATTTTCTACAAAAGTGACTGTATTCTACACGTAAGATTGTAGAGAATCTGAAATGGTGCAGAAGATACATGTTTAAGCAACTGCAAATGTAGTCTGAAAAGCTATCGGAGTAGACATCCTGGGGTAAGATTCATTTTCTAAAAATAGGTGCAATATTTGAGTTTTTATGGGGTGTTTCAGAAAACTTCACGAGTTGAGGAAGGTATGAGAGCACATCTTGTGCTCTTCTGAAGTTGCAGCTCATACTTCACTGAGCCTAAAATGACCCTAGTCACCTACCAGAACGCAACAAGGTTCATCTCTATGTTAGAAGAGCTGAATAGCTCAATACTGTCTGTAATGGGCTTTTTTAACTATAGTGGGATCTTGTACTGCATATTGGTATTTATGAAACAGACACATAAATTTGTGTGACTGAATCTGGAGCTGAAATTAAATCAATTCATTGATGCGTCTGGTTAGAGTGATTCCAAATATTTGATGTAAGACTGTATAGGAGTAGCAGTATTACAATGCTATATAATCTGAAACTCAAACTTTGTAACAGCCAACATGATGCTAGAGGACATCCCTAGTATTCCTGTAATTCCATCTTGCGTCTAAACTTTTAAACATAAGTTATATATATTAATGGCCCTCTACAGTGACGTTCATATGAAGCCAACTCTACTTCATAATCATGGGCAATACTGCTGAAAAAAACAGCTTTAAACACTGTGCAATATGAGCGAAAAAATCCTTGAGCTGTTGTTGAGTTCAATATATTGTATACAAAATATGAATTTTGTAAAAAATTTTATGATTTCTTTTACACCATGAGTAATTTTATACACTGGAGGGAAGGGAAGTCATCCAGAGGGACCTGGACAGGCTGGAGAAGTGGGCCCATGAAAACCTAATGAGGTTCAACAAGGCCAAATGCAAGGTGCTGCACTTGAGTCAGCGCAATCCCAGGTATTTAGACAAACTGGGGGAAGATCTTGAAAGCAGCACTGCGGAGAAGAACTTGGTTGATGAGAAGCTGGATATGGGGCAGCAGTGTGCGCTTGCAGCCCAGAAGGCCAACTGTGTTCTGGGCTGCATGAAAAAAGGGGTGGCCAGCAGGGAGAGGGAGGTGATTGTCTCTCTGTACTCAGCTCTTGTGAGGCCCCATCTGGAGTACTGCATCCAGGCCTGGGGCCCCCAGTACAGGAAGGATGTGGAGCTCTTGGAGCGGGTCCAGAGGAGGGCCACTAAGATGATCAGAGGGCTGGAGCACCTCTCTTAATAAGAAAGGTTGAGGGAACTGGGCTTGTTTAGCTTAGAGAAGAGAAGGCTCCGAGGAGACCTCATTGTGGCCTTCCAGTACTTGAAGGGAGCGTATACACAGGAGGGGAAATGACTGTTTACTTGGGTTTACAGTATTAGGACAAGAGGGAATGGTTTTAAACTGAGACAGAAGATTTAGGTTAGATATTAGGAGGAAGTTTTTCACTCAGAAGGTGGTGACACACTGGAACATGTTGCCCAAGGAGGTTGTGGATGCCCCATCCCTGGAGGCATTCATGGCCAGGCTGGATGTGGCTCTGTGAAGCCTGGTCTGGTGGCTGGCAACCCTGCACATAGCAGGGGGGTTGAAACTAGATGATCATTGTGGTCATTTTCAACCCAGGCCATTCTGTGATTCTATGATAATTTTTCCCTCTCGTTTGTACTGTCTAATGCGCTCATTAAACTATACAATTTAAAACAAGCCAAGTGACAAACTGCAAACTAAACAGATCAGTTTAATACTCTGAAGTGTGGGCACTGATACATCAGAAGAGCACAGATTTGATCTTACATTTCTACTCTAAAAACAAGACAAATGCTTACGTCTGAGAGGCAAACAGACATTTGGTCTATTGAAAATAACTGGTCTACACAATTTTTATACTATTGTATACACATGTAACACAATATAAACCTCAGAATCTTACCTCTATCTTCTTGCTAGTAAAAATAAATGACTTAAGATGCATGTCTTTAACCAAGAGAATTGAAATTTAGAATCATTTTTAAGCTGAAATATAGCTGACACTGTAAGTCATCTTTTTTTCTCACTTCTACAAGCTAGATATTTAAAAATTAAATACCACATAATTAATCATCATAAGGTCAGGTTTTGCACTGACTTGTGCCAGAATGCATTCATAAAAGGACTAGTGAAAGCAGTGTATTTACGTTAATGATATATTTATATCACTGAGAGATTAATCACATTCGGTGTATTTAAAAAGAGCAGGACACTGATCTAAGCAACATACATTCCCATAAGTATTACCTTCCAACTGAGGTTGTCAAGATTAGATACCCAGAACTTAAGTGACAGTCCAAATAAATGGAGCCTGATGAAAATTCTCCCAAGGTAATTTCAAGGCCTATATAAGTTTAAATCATTGGAGCTTCATTAAATGCTCCAGCCAAATCCAGTGCTCAGCCAAGGACAACACTAAATATTTTTCTGTCAACCTGGAAAATGACATACATCAATATGAATACAATGAACAGGGCCACTTAGGGTCTGTGTGCCTCAGTGGCATGGGGTCATATCTTCTGACTGCAGCTCTCAGTGTGAAGTCCGTGTCTGTGAAAAGCAGGAAAAAAATATATTGTATGTTACAGAGCCCACATTCAGAAGACCCAGGCAATTGCTATCTTTTGCCATCTTGTGTTTGAAGTGCCCAGATTGCAGCCCAGCACAATGATCATTTGGTAGCAGGGAACTGAGAGTGTGTGGTATACCTTTTTGAGTGTGACTGCATGAGAGACTTTTAGGCTTGAGGCTTTTAGACTTTTAGGCTCTAAACTGAGAGATTCCTGGGAAATACAAGAGAACACGTGGCATGAAAGAAGCAAGCTATAGTGCTTGCATGTGGGGAATAAGCATGAAGGTCTGCTGACGGTTTACGGGCTGATCCGGCCCGGTTCTGTGACTAGCAGGGCAGAGGGTTTCCGCAGAATCCACGCCTCTGGGAAGGGAAACCCAGGGGACCCCAAAATAATTAAAAACAGTGGCAACAATCTGAGGAGAAACAAACTAATTCACTATATATAGTATCGGAATGTAAGATAATACACTATAATACAATATAAATCAAAAATAATTGAGAGAAAGATTTATCTGAGAGCCAAAGACCTTATGCTAGTAACGAAGCCTTGGGAGCGGTCGGGAGCAACAGATCCGGCACCAATCGCAAGACGAAAAGGGCTGAAAAAAGGGACCTGCGCCCTTATATCTGTTCCCCTGAGCAGGAATGACAACGATACCCGAAAAGGCTCCTGGGGAACGTAGTTCTTCTTCTCTTCAGGTACCCGGAACTAGAGCTCTGCTCCCAGTACACTGCATGATGTTGTGATGTGGAATACTGATAACCAAAAATCATAAAACCATGACAAGGTCTACCCTGAAGAAGGAATCAAAATGGAAAGGTTATGAATGTAAAACAAGATGCATAATAACAAAACCAAGTATGCCTTGTGTTCTGTGCCTTTTTACCCACAGCAAAAGCATGTACTCTAGCAGTTGAAGGGCCTACCAGAAGTGCTCTGACTCATCAGATGCCCAGTGAGGAATAGCCAGAACAAATGCAGATAGCTGATAAATGCACGGTGTATGTCATCTACAGATAATGTTTAGTCAGAACATGTTAGTTTGGAAGAACACTGAAACATGTAGATAACTTCATAGTCAGCCTGACTTAATCATCTGCTTCAGAAAACCCACAAAAGAGAAAAGAGGGCAGTTACTGTTCCTATTGCCTTCCTACAGAAGTTTTTCCAGGGAAAAAAAAGGTTTACAAAACTTTTCTGAGGTGTGCTGTTCAGAGAAATATGTGCAGTATGATTGTTCTGAAATAGCACATCCCACAGGCATAGTGACCATCCTCTAATTATCACTAGTCATTCAGTTTTAAGGTAACAGTGAGGTAAACAGAAATTCTGCAGTCATTTTGCATGGTGGCAGTCTGCCCTGGAAGATTTGTTCTTAACAGCTCTATGTCTTTCCTCTGTGCCTTACCATAGGAATCAGGAATGAGTGATTCTCTTATTTTATTAACTTTTTGCATGAAATGAGAAGCTTGCTGAAATAAGTATTTATAGCAGTAGTTCTATATACAGTAAAGGAAAGGCAACACAAGGAAGGTCCTGCTTTCTGGTAGTCCAACTAACGCTACCCAGATATAGCTTGCTGGCTCATCCTTGCCCTTTTCAATATCTAAATTGCGTTGCAAGATGATAAGAAATACACTGAACACTCCCACAGTGGTTGCTACAGGAATGTGATGTAGTTACAGATGAGAAGAGAGATGGTCTGTCTGAATACGAGTGAGGGAAAAGGCAGTTCCCCTAGACAATCTCTCCCTTTCTCAGAACAGTGCTGAGATTCATATTCTGGGACCATGATAAACTGTGGGAAAACAATGAATAATTGGCAGTCTCTTACAGTTGCTTCAGAACTCAGAGCTACCATGCAGTTAAGTGACCTCTGGTTCTGCAAGGTCACAAGGAGGTAAATAATAGGAGAAAGGCAGTAAATGAAGCATTATTGTGCAGACTCTGCCTGTACTGTATCAGTTCTGTAGAAAAATAAAGGTTTCCTGTGTTCTCTTCCTCCATGGTCTCAATTGTGTGATTAAGCACAGCACTGTGTGGTGTGAGCTGCTTTGCCCCAGGCTAAGCACTGGGAGGTTGAGGGAAACAAAAAGATTCCCAGAATGATGTAGTTTACATAATGAAAGCTTGAGTAAACTGCTTTGTATCTATGGTCTGGGACATATGGAGTGACCGAGGGGCAGTCCCATGCCCTTGCCTTACAGCAAGAGGTGAGACAAGGAGAGAAGCAGTTGTGCAGCCTACTTTTCCAAGATGTGTGTGCCTCCTCTACTCTTCTCCCCGAATTTACTCAGGTCCTAAGAGTATAACTTGCAACACTGTCCCTCCAATGCATGAGCACATTTGCTTCAAATCAGTGACTGCACTTCAGTATGAAATACATCACTGGGAGAAGGGAAAAACAAGGTCGTTATGCTAGACAGAATGTAATAGGTATGTTGTCCTTCCAGAACCTAATCTTGTCCATTTGGACATGGCATTGCAGAAAATCTTGTAGCAATATTCCCTGAGAAGTTCTTATCCTTTCTCTAGTAAAATGAAGAGTTAGAAAACTGCGGAACTTTAATTATACTCAAAACTCAGAATAAAGCAGATATGCAACATGTAGAATTACAATACATATTTTGTTTGCTTTACTCCCATGATTTCTAGACAGTCTCACAGATCATGACTTACAATTTTTAAACAGTCAATACCCATCACATCACAACATATAAAGTCATTTTTATCTAGCAAAAGGATGGTTGGCTTGTCAATCAAAACACTCAGCATGTTCACAAATATGCAGCATCTCTGCTGCCTTGAAACAAGAGCTGGGCTTGCTCCTAGAAGCCTTTACTGTTGCCAGTAACCCTCCTACACATGAACAATACAAATTAAATAATCAATATTATTCATTTCGGATTTAAAAAATTATGTCAGGCTCCAAATTTGAATTTAAGGCAGTGGCTCTTCCAGGTAAATGAGTTAGAATTGCACATTATATTTGCACTTCTTTGAACATCAAATCAGCTCCACCAAGTTTTTCACAAGCAAAGACTAATCACTTTCACACCCCACTTTAATCTAACTCATTCATCTAATACTCTTCCTCTAATGAACCAGACAGCAATTTATCCTTTACTTTTCTATTACAAATGAAACATCATATGCTTAATGGGAAAAAGGAAATATATAACTTCTAAGAATCAGAAGCAGATTTGAAGTAGTAATACCTATGGGCTGTTCTGTTTGCAGCTTCCTAATATTTAACATAAATGTAAATGACAAAATCTCCAAATTGTCATTTGAAATTTGGGAAGAAACCTCTCTAACTCCAGTGTGGTGTTAGAAAACAGCATTCCTTTATTCTTCATGATATGTACCAGGCAACTTGACAAATCAAGCACACGCACTCAGATTTCAAGTTCTACATTTAAGGAGTTAAGACATACATATGCAGTACATTGGTCCTTCAACTAATATACTGATCCCTATTGCTAAACAAGCCTATATGAAAGTAATAGAAGACATTTCTCATCAAAAGCTACATGCTCCAGAGGGGCAGAACCACACATGGGCCAACAACATAAACTTAGCTCTTTTGTGTCCAGTAGCTCTCTAGGAATAGTGAGCAAAGTGTGAACTTGATGTGGTCGCAATTCAGTGAACAAGGAAGAGAAGAATGACGGAAACTCTAGGAAGATGTGTGTGTTTACAAGAGAAAAAAAAAAGGAGGAAGCTGACGAAAGAGCCCACAATAGACAGAGTATTTGGAAAATGTGCAGACTATCTGTTGAATATCTGAGTCTGAAAATGTTTTTCACAACAAGCTTATCTGACACAAGAGAATTAATAATATATTTCATTACATCTGGCTTTCAACAAAGTATCTGAAATACATCAGTGCTGGCTTGGGTGGCCAGTCTGCTTTGGTGGTCACTTATTTTCCCATCAGAGACTTTCAAGTTTATCTCAGATTAAAGTTTTATTATAATTAAATTTTATGATTGGTAACAGCAATCCATTTTCATTTAGATTAATGATATATCACTCTGGACATTCTGACAAGACAGAGAAGGTCTTGGAAAACAGGCCAAAAATGCTGTAGATGTTTATGTACATCATACCATTCAGCTGTTTCACAGTGAATTGGCCTGGAGATATTTCTATCTGTGTTTTTATAGGAGATTTGAGGTATTTATTTTTGCCTCCAAGAACTGTTGATTAAATAATTCTTTTCAAATGAATTTTAAGTTTACTCAGTTTTCAAGAAGCAATCCTACAATTAACTTTTTAAATGTTGAATCAGATTTTCTTGTAAAATACTAGAAAATCTGTAGTGTAATAACTGAGGCCTCTTTAAGGACAACTATGCTCAAACTAGAGGCTTTGGGTTTGATTTTAGTTACTAGTGGGGACGGCTACCAGACAAATACAATAAATGGCCCTGGGTTTCATCTGGAGACATCAGTCCATGTAAACATCACTCAAACAAGATCAGGGGAAAGAGCTGGGTATCCCATCCAGCCAATAATAATCTGACCAGTACCAGTCTCAGAAATAGACCTGTTTCTGACAGCATACAGACATAGGGGCAGCTGAGCGACCCAAGTGAACACAGTTGAGCACGTAATCACACCACCTTCTTGCTTTAACTACAATTATCATGCAGCTGATATCTTTCTCACTTACATATTTCCTGAGTACACAAGCGCTAATTGTGTCCACACACTACAGCTTCAGTTTGGACCTTCACAGAATGACTTTGTCCTTGTTTCTGTGGTTCCTCTTCTTTGGGAAACATTGCAGCCTAACACACTCTCAGCTGGAAGATTCACTTCATGAAGCTGTCAGAATAGCTCTGCATATCTGCAGAGAGTCCAAGTCCATACCTGTTTTCAAGGGGAAACCATGCAGGTGTCAGACAAAAGCCATACTTCAGAGTATGAAACTCTCAATACATAAATCTATAACTCTCAGTCAGCAGTGACATTGTCACAAGGAAAATACTCCATATGCTTTGAAAAAAAAACCGTAATGAGGGAACTTTGACAGCATGAACACTGAGGCTAGCCATAAGAAACTCTTGCCTGACAAAACATACAAGCACTTCATTTTCTAAATAATTGGTACTTGGTGAAATATTTGTGCGCACTTATCATTGTGTCAGAGATGTCAGGGCCAATTGAACGTCTGAGGCATTCTGCAACTGAGATGACAAAGGCCCTCCACTGTGCAATTCACTCTGCTGTGCTTCAGTGAAACCTTTTATGTCCCATGTCAGACAGACATACTCAAATGTATCTGCTCTGCATGACATTGGTGACATTCTTTTTTGATAGCAGTGGACTTTCATTTAGGCTGGATCTGTTAAAGTTATGTGAGCTGGAAGGATGTGAACCCCATACTGAGTGCAGTTTACCATGTGCTATACTCAGGGTCTTTGCTTAAAAAAAGCTTTCAAATATTTCTCATTTCTGTAGGTAGCTATTCTACCTGATTGTCATTTTGAATCATATCTGCACTCTTAACATCAGTGCATAATGTGCAGAGGAACACAATTTAAGCAATAGTAGAACATACAACTAAGCTGGAATTTGTTTCATATCACCAGGAATTCTACTGCAAGCAAACACGCTCTCTCTTTATCTCCAGTCCATCATTAAAGAAGAGAACACTCCCTCTGGTATGCTCTAATAGCCCCATGCCATGTCAGATATGCAAAGCAATCATAAATCCACTTTAGCTTGTTAGTTTACTGCTGTTTTCTATCACCAGACAAGCACAAAGCAACTGGAATGTGTCAGTGAATCTGGCCCTAAATCACACTTCCTTTTTTTCTTTTTCAAGTGGTATTTTTAAGCCATGCCAAGTAATAACATTCCAGGGAAGAGAGTTAAGCCATATTCAGTGGCTTTCTAGCATGCAGATAGCTCAGTTCTCTGGAAGCACTGGTTGCATGGTACTCTTCATGAAAAGGCAGTTTAAGCCCAGCCCTGTTGATGAATTAAATGGAATTTACTAGAGTAGAATGTACAAGTATATTCTTTGTGAAAGAGGTGCAGCAGCATTCAACAACTTAACTCATTTATTTGTTTTATTAAAACATTCAGAAACATTAATCAAATTATAACTGTAGTGGACAAAGTTTCTTCCTATCTTCCTTCCATTTGAACTGCACTACATCTACATGTTACTGTTGTTTTATCCAGAGGAAAACCAGAAGTATGAGTGACCATTAGGAAGTTAGAACTGCATTACTGGGTCTAAGTTAAAAGTCAGATCTGCACTAGGTTAAAAGACATGCATAGAAGATGCAAAGACAGTGGCTAGTAAACCTATAGAGACAAAAAGTCTTTCTTTAGCAAGACATGGAAGTCTATAAAGGTCTCTTTAACACCACCTTCCAAAATGACCATGCTGGTTCCATAGCCAAACTAAATGAAAAAAAAAAAAAAAGAAAAAAAAGGAAAATTCAATACAAATATATTATTTAAGCTATTTATATGGAGAGCCACTTTCTACATCTGTGACTTAATTCTCCAGCATAGCAGGGCTTCAAATACAGGCAACAATTTAACGTAGTTAGGGAACCAAAGCTTATAATTGAGGTGGAGATCCAATAGAGGACCCTGTGTTGGTTTTTTTTTTACAGAGAGAGTGAGAGAATTACAGATTTCTTTAGTATATATTCTGCTCTTATTCCATGGGTGATCTATTTCATAGATAATCCACAGTGCTATAACTTATGGCATCCCAGGGTTAATTAATGATGTGGAGGTTGGTATATATTAATGGCCTGATTTCACAAAGCCAAAGAATGTGATCCATCTCCTCTCCAGACTGAACCATCTCCCATCCCTTTGTCTTTTCAAAGGGCAAGTGCACTGGTTTCCCTGAGCATCCTGGTGGCCCTTCTTTGAACCATTCTCAAGATTTGCACAATTACTTCTTTGGCACATACAGCTCAGAACAGAAGTTGAGTAGAAACACTCAATTTTAAAGTTATTTAATTTGGTATGTATTTGAAATATATATTTATAATCCAGTATCTGCAGGAGTTGTTCTCACCTAAACCTTCTTTTACACTGTTGAGCTTTGAAGTGTTTCTCTTTAGACTTTCACATCCCAAATGTCTCATAAAACTTTGTATAGTATTCAATCACTCCCTTAGGTCTTTAACCTCCCTAACAGTCTCTCCCTCTTCTTTTTTTCCATGCTCACTTTCTCTCCACATCGTATACAGAAAAGGCATCCAAACATATATATTTTAGATACTTTCAGAGAGAGCACTTTTAAACTGACAAGACTGTAAAGTTGCAGCGTGCCTGAAAAGAAAAGCCACTCAGTTTCTGCTTTGTTTTCTCTGGTAGTTTGAGGCATACTTGGAAGAAGAATAATAGCAATAATAACTAAAGCGCACTCTGAAGCAAGACCTGGCAATCTATGAGACAATTTGAAATGAAACAAAAGAGAAGAAAACAAAATAGTACTTTTTTGACAGGTACAAAATGTTTCTGTGACTATTTTGAAATAATTACCTCTGTAGTTAGTTAACATATTAAAACGAATAATCACTGTAAGATGACAGTCTAAGCCATTTTCTATCATATCCAATGTTCATTATTAGACTCCAGAAGATTTCAAAGACATATTAAAAAGAAAAGTATGGTATTTCTTATCAAAGTATTATACTTTTGATAATTACAAAGAAGACACTATTTGGAAACTTTGGATAGGGAGTTCAAATTCAGCTTTAGGGGAAATACATTTTGGAATTGGCTGGTCAATTTTTTCCTTTGGTCCTTATTAAAATGACCTCTAATATAGTCAACAAGCCAGAGAATGAGTGAAGCGAGGCACCTTATTGTACCATTAGCTCCCTGTGCATCAAACACTGCTTTTTCTAACAGAAATCTTTCCGTTACCTAGACCCCTGTGTATAAAAACACTTCCACTGACCGCAGTCTAATCTTTAGGCCAGAAAGGGAAAATAATCCTATGAGCATGATGATCCTTATGAGCTAAACAGTCAGAGCAGAGTCAGGAGAGGAGGCCAAATTTCTTGTTCCTGTTCCTAGTTTACTCAAAGCCAAGAAAAAATTAAATACAGCAAAAGTCCTTGTAGCCAATGCCAAAACATGCTTAATTGTTGCATAAAATGTATCATCATATAGTCACTGTCTGTCCTTTTAAAAAAATGAAAGCAAAACCTCTGCGTATATTACACATGTCCAGAGTATTGGTTGTATCAAGTTTATCAGGGCAGACAGGCAAATGAATTTCAGATACAGGACTCCAACTCTGTTAGGCCAGATGCTCAGCCCTGTAAAAAGTAGAGTAATGCTAGGAAACATGGAAGTCAAAGATGAAATTTTTTATGACATTTAAGTACTTCAAGTTATGTGATACCTGAGTGTAGACTAATTTCTACATATATAATTTAAGTTTAAACTCTCAGTACCTAATTCCAGATATGTGATCTAGCTCCTACAGCAATCATACCAGCTTTTCTCTTTGGCTTCGCTGGCTCTTTACATCTAACCTGCACTCTCAAAATCAGGAGTTTTTCCAAAACTGTAATTTCAAATGATTGAGATAACTGCAGATAAAATATCTTGGACAAAAAAGAATCATGTGTGCTAAATGCCAAAACACATAGAATCACAGAATGGCCTGGGTTGAAAAGGACTACAATACTCATTTAGTTTCAACACCGCTGCTATGTGCAGGGTCACCAACCACTAGACCAGGCTGCCCAGAGCCACATCCAGCCTGGCCTTGAATGCCTCCAGGGATGGGGCATCCACAACCTCCTTGGGCAACATGTTCCAGTGCTTCACCACCTTCTGAGTGAAAAACTTCCTCCTAATATCTAACCTAAACCTCCCCTGTCTCAGTTTAAAACCATTCCCCTTCGTCCCATCACTATCCATCCTTGTAAACAGCCGTTCCCTTTCCTGTGTATATGCTCCCATCTTCAAGTACTGGAAGGCCACAATGAGGTCTCCCCGGAGCCTTCTCTTCTCTAAGCTAAACAAGCCCAGTTCCCTC
>PPHD01011459.1:0-18803 GCA_002909625.1 Bambusicola thoracicus
AAAGAAAGAAAGAAAGAAAGAAAGAAAGAAAGAAAGAAAGAAAGAAAGAAAGAAAGAAAGAAAGAAAGAAAGAAAGAAAGAAAGAAAGAAAGAAAGAAAGAAAGAAAGAAAGAAAAGAGTATTTGATGGCATAAATACATGGGGGAGCAATGCCAGTCACGAAACGGGGACTCTCATCATGGAAAAATGAGCCTTCTTCCAGCTCGCCTTAAAGAATTCCTTCGGCTCCAAGCAAAGCGACCTCGCCCACGCCAGCACCCACCCGCGGAGGGGCGGAGGAGTCACGGCCGTGTCGGCGGACCCACAGTGACTCTCTGCGGTCCGCTGCGGCTATTACACGCGAGGCGCTGCCCGGGACGTTCCGAAGGAGGAGGAACATAGCGGGCGGTTTCCTGACTGCGAGGGAAGAGAGGAGCTGGGCTGCAGGAGCCTCGGCTGCTCCCAGCTGCTCCTCCGGGGATGCAGAAGCCTTCGTGATACGGCCGGTCCCTCGGAGCCTCTGTCCTGCCGCATCTGAGGCATCTGAACCCTCTTTCCAGGTAGGCAGGATTTTCCTCTCCTTTTATAGCATTCGTGTGGCTGTTGATGGTTCTAAAACCCCAGCCCATGCCTTTGTGGGTTGCACAGCTATTGCTGCTGCCAGCGCCAAGCTGCTAACTTCAGGCATGGTACACGTGGCCAGAGGTCCAGAAAGTCCCTCGGTGAGGACTGGAGAACCCAGTTTTTCCCTTAACTGAGTTCCCCAGCTACTGCAGACTGATGGCAGAGACAGCAGCACGGTATTTTGCTGCTGCTGTGAAGCAGCTGTATGATTTGGCTCGCCTTTGATTTTCAGAAATAAGATACAGAGTGCAGACTGGACAAAGCAGTGTGTTGTGCCTCCTAGTTGTCTTGATTTTCATCAGCACCAGTTTGGGAAGATAATGGTAGTTACTCCTGAATGAGCTGGATCTTGCAAGCTTGTTGGTGCAGTGCTGCGGAGGAGCCTGTGCTGAGAGTCCGGCTGCCTCTCCAGTCTTCCCAGTATTCTCTTTCATCCCACTGTTAGTGCAGTGGGAGAGCTGACAAATGGCTTGGACTGCCTGAAGAAGCAGGGAAATCTTCCCTTGCAGATGGTGGGCCAGGCGCTGAAATTATGGGATCTGTTTGGGTAGGCAATATAACAAAAGCTTTTGCTCCAGTTTTTTGGTTTTTGTTTTTTTAAATTATTTTTCTTTCTTTCTTTCTTTCTTTTTTTTCCAGTTTTATTTTACTTAGCAAAGATCTGAGGGGAGTAAAGTACTGCCTGCACATGTGGGTAGTAAGGCAGGCACTGCACACTGGTCATAGCCATGGCAGAAGTTGGGACTGTGTCAATGTCAGAGCAGCAGTGCAGTTTCACACTTAGTTCTACACTGGATGTAACTTGTACAGCACTCTTGTTTCCATGGCCATAAGGCAGCTCCTTGCAGACTGATAGCTTAATGGTGGAGCACCACCTGAATTTTTATAGATCTGGGAACAATTTGCTCGGCTGCAGTAGGTGCGATTTTGAAGGTGTACCTGGAAGAACTTCAGAAATATCACAAATGGGATAAGGTAGACCTTGGATGTGCCTGGTTGGGCACATGAGATGGCCTCTACAGAGCACTAAAGGGCGATCTGACTGATAGTCATTTGTGAGTGTGCAGCTAAGCCACAAGTAAGCCAGAAGGCCTTATTCCCACAGCATTATGTTTCTGCTCTCGCAGAGGGAGAGCTGAAATCAAGGAAGAAGAGCACAGCAGAATCACGTATTCAGACAGAAGGATTCAGCACCCAGTTTGCACTTTCCATCACTTTTCCAGGCCAACACCTAGTCTCCTTCAAATGCATTAGCCCAGTACACCCTTTCCTTAGTGAAACCTGACATTTCTCATTGAGCATTTTTCAGCAGGAGGTGGGGCTTTTCAGAAAGCGTCCAATCTTACAAGATTGGCAGTAAAACCAGGAGAGCTGATGGCACTGTGAGCAGCGTTTCCCACCCCAGTTTTGGAGACCCCTCAGATGGGGGAGAGAGGCTGTGGCAGCTTCATCTCACATCTGTCCACTACCTGTTAATGAAACTGATGGGTGGGGAAGCACCATGCGTGGCCTCCAATGGAACGCTGTGCTCACAGCCTGGCAGTGATAGGAAGGAGCCTGCATGCAATGGAGTGGGATAAAAAAGACTGCGTGCAGTGGGATTGCAAAGCAGTGAAGTGTGCCTGGTGCTTGGAGCTGCCTGTATAGAGGCAAAGGCCCTGCTCTGCACAGAGTCCTTCTCACTCACGCACACATGGCAGGAGGAAGGGAGGTGATGAAACCCAAGATGCTGCAATCCATGAGTCAGACACTTGGCCAAAGCCTCCATATGCTCGGCACCTCCAAAAGATGGTGTCTTCAGCTTCCTGAGCTCTGAAATGGTGCTGCCTGCGGGCTCCAAGCTGCCATGTCTTCCAGGAGATCAAGTTCTCCTGCAGCTCTGCTTGGTGGAGGATGGACAGGATGGGAAGCCTGTTATAAGGCCAGAGATGGGAAGTCTTGATCTTAACTATAATACTCCCTCAGCATTACAGTAAGTGTGAGGGTTGCTCTGAAAGTAATGCCCCCCTTTATTATATTGGCCTACAGTGTCAGAGGCTGATGGTGGTGGTATGGCAGAACAGGCTGAACCTTCCCACCAATGTTCCGTTCCATTTTGTTGCTGTGTGACAGATGGCAGCAGAGGATAGCATCTGACATGGAAGTACATCCTTTATGTTAAATCCAGCCTGAGCATTTGTTCTTGCAGGCTTGTTAGCATGTGCACAAGCCTTAGCAAGGAGGAAAGCTGTCCGTGTTGTAAGGATATTGGCAGCACTGATAGTAACTTGTCTTCCCTGCATAAACGAGTCTTCAGAATCCTGTAGTGTTATGCATCTTTCAGAGTAAACTAAGCTGGGATGTGTCCAAATAGGAAATAACTGCTGAGCAGCCATGAGGAGAGAGCTAGGGAGGTCCTGGGGGAGCTGAGCTGTCTGTATTCTTCAGATAGTGCCATTTTCATGCATCTAAGTCAGAAGCGTAACGGCACGGCTACCTTGTCCTTCCCCTGCACTAACCTGACCTCACTAAGGAAGGATGAAGGCACTCTCAGGTGTCATTCAGCCTTTGACTTTTCCAAAAAAAAACCCAAACATTTAAAGGAGAGCTCAGAAGGACTGAGGCCTTCTCTTCTTAACAGAGATCACTCACAACCCTTTTTGTCTTGAGTTGACTCTCAAGCAGAAAAATAGCTATGGCAGTACGTGGGTCTGTGCTGTGAAGCTGACATGACAGTTAGTGTGAATATCCTCTAGACATAAGGGTGAGCATTGGCTCTTTACTCTTGAAAATTGTTGCTAGGATTTTGCCTGTGAATATCATTTCCAGTCCCCGGCTCCTCTGAACTCATATGTATTCCCAAGGACTTCTCAGACTAGATCTCACAGGCAGAACTAAGATGAAGCACCGGCTGGCTTTTTATCTTCCTGTCAGAGCTAACAGCTCAAATATTGTTTATAACATGTAACTTCTGTTTTCCCACAGGCATCTAAATGTCCAGAAGAACTGCTGAGATGTTCCAACAGGCCTTTCTATCCACTCTTCTTTGCGTGGCACTAGTTCCACTCCACGCTCAGTTTGATGATGAACCTGTTACCTCCTGTACAGGTATTAATTTGGATGTCTGTCCCCATTGTAGGCAACAATCTTAAAGCAATGGATTTGCTCAGCCTTAGAATCTGCTTACAAGGAACTGACTTTGGCACATGATACCTCTTCTGCTTCTTTGCAACACCCTGCCATAGTCATCTGTCTTTCTGTAGGAAACAGCATTCTCCACGTAAACTCTCATTTCTGAGTTTGCAGTGCAGTGCAGAACAGTAGAAAGTCTCTGCCAGTTATGGCTTCTCCTGGTTGGTGCACTGCTAAGTGCCTACAGGTCTCCAGAACTCAGATGAGCATCTGATGTCAGAAAACAGCCCACAGTGAATTTTAAATTTCAGCACTTCTCAGTGGCAATGTGGAAGAGATGATGTAGGTGTTCTGAATGACTTATATTAAAGAAAACAAGGCAATACTTCAAGATTAGTTCAGAAATGAGTCAATCTTAGGGTTTTAAGTTGAAGGAGGGAAGATTTAGATTGGATACCAGGGGAAAGTTCTTCACTATGAGTGGTGAGGTGCTGGAGCAGGCTGCCCAGAGAGGCTGTGGATGCCCCATCCATCCCTGGAGGTGTTCAAGGTCAGGCTGGATAGGGACCTGGGAAGCCTGGTCTGGTATTAAATGTGGAGGTTGGTGGCCCTGCCTGTGGCGGGAGGGTTAGAAGTTCACGATCCTTGAGGTCCCTTCCAACTCAAGCCATTCTATGATTCTGTGATTTTGAAGTCTTTGACAGTGAGGAGTCTTCTGATGAGATACGGTTTGGGATAGAAGGGAACTGTACTTTTTCTGACATCGTAATTGGGTATAACCCTTTTCAAAATGTTTATAAATCAGAGAGAGCAGCCAGCAGCCTGTCAGGAAGGGCATGTATGTAGTGCAGGAGAGCAAAAGTCATCTCCTTGCTCAAAACTGGCCCTCAGTCATCCCTGCCCTCATTTCCTCCAATCTTGGTGGAAATAGCTCCTGATTAATTAGAGTTGCAACAACCTTGCAGGACACCGAACCTCATGCCCTGTGCTGTGGTTTGCTCTCTTCATGATTCTGTGTGCTCTAATCTACTTAGTCCAGGTTTCTGGGCAATAGTGAAGGGGGTACAGCATCGCAGGAGGTCTGTGACACATTCTGACAATTGTCTCCATACAGAAAAGACGGATTGCCCCATCAGTGTGTACTTCGTCATTGACACCTCAGAGAGTATTGCTCTGCAGACTGTGCCTATCCAGAGCCTCGTGGATCAAATAAAGCAGTTCATCCCTCGGTTCATTGAAAAACTGGAGAATGAGGTGTATCAGAACCAAGTCTCCATCACTTGGATGTTTGGAGGACTTCATTACTCAGATGTGGTGGAAATTTACAGCCCTTTAACAAGAAGCAAGGACACATACCTCACCAAGCTCCGTGCTATTAGGTACCTTGGCCGAGGCACCTTCACAGACTGTGCTATATCCAACATGACACAGCAATTCCAGAGCCAGACGGCCCGGGATGTGAAGTTTGCAGTGGTCATCACTGACGGCCACGTCACTGGCAGCCCCTGTGGAGGAATGAAGATGCAAGCTGAGAGGGCACGCGACATGGGGATCAAGCTCTTTGCAGTGGCCCCCAGTGAGGACGTCTACGAGCAGGGCCTGCGGGAGATTGCTAGCCCACCACATGACCTGTACCGCAGCAACTACACCATCACGCCAAAAGATGCCCTGCACATTGATGAGAACACTATCGAGAGGATAATCAAAGCGATGGTGAGGGGCATTGTGCTGCCCAGGGTGCAGAACAGAATGAGGGGAGACACCAAGGAGCAGTGACAGGAGAAGGAGCACGTGGAAGGGTGGGATGGCACCATGGTCTGGTTTGAGAGAGCTCCTCCACAAGTGAAAAGCATTATGTGTCTCTACCTTTTTCAAGTCCTTTCTGCACTTATGGGCTAAATGTGGTCTTCGGTATATCTGATTTCTTTGGGTAGGTGTCCCTTGGGTTATGCCCCTGCTCCCCTAGGCAGGATTCATCCAAGTCCTGGCTGCTGCTCAGGCCAGACCTGTGCCCCACCTGCAGGGACGTGGAGGAAGTGGCAGCGCTGGTATCTGTGAGGCTCCCTGAATTCCCTCCTCACTCAATAGAGTGATTTCTAGGGCCCCATTTGTGAGGGACCGTCATTAACTGAGGACTCTGCTGAGAATGTGGGGATTGGACCTTGATGATCCTTGAAGTTCCTTTCCAACCCAAACCATTCTATGATGTGATTAGAGCCATGGGACCTTAGCCGCCTCTTTTCCCTTGCTCTCACACATACTGCTAAGGGTGGGTGCTGTTCTTCTCTCAGAGCTGACTGCCTTAACTGATTTCATTCATTCTGTTTTCTCCCTTGCAGAAACATGAAGCCTATGCTGAGGTGAGTGAGCAGCACCTGCATGTCATTTCCAAGTTAAAGTTGCCTTGCATATTGAAGAAGACCAAATTGTACCCCAGAGGTCACAGTCTTGCTCTAAGCTGCGTGGAATGGATTTCTGCCCACCTGGGGATCAGTGTGCAGCATGGGAACCCACTCCTTTACCCAGCAGTTGAAATGGCATATGGGATGGTTCCCTTTCTGCCTCCCCCTCATTTGTGATTCTCCTCATAAGCAATGAGTTCAAGTCTATTAAGGTGCTCATTGTACCATGCTGGATTTGGAGCAGTGTTTTACCAGTATTCTGCAAGCTAGAATTCCTGCTCAGCCATGTAACAGGGCTTGACCTGTGTAGAGAAGAGTATGCAGAGTGGTGCTCCCAATGGCACATCCTTCTCTGGTGGGCCCAGAAGAGCAGATCCATAACACTGTGGCTGACACTTAGCAGTCCTGTTCTTTGAGCTCAGGCCCAGAGCCAAAACCATGATGAATGCATTTGTGGCAACTTCATATTTGTACTCAGGAGCTTTCAGCATGCTTTTTGCTGCCTCCAGCAAGATGGAACCAGAGTCACTTTTACTGCTGCGGTCATGGGAGAGGTGTGGAGAGAGCCATGGTGCATGGCCGAGCTCTGGGTGCTGGCTGTCTCAGAACACAAGGCTGTAGGCATGTTGCAGCATGGCAACTACATCTCATGTTGATTTTGGTGTGTTTCAGTGCTACAAGATGAGCTGTTTGGAGATTGCAGGTCCAGCTGGTCCCAAGGGATACCGAGGGCAAAAGGTAAGTTACCCTGACCTGTGGGAAGAGTATAATACCAAGAGAATAATATGATCTCATTTTTGGGTGTTCCTCTGTGGAGCCAGGAGTTGGACTTGATGATCCTTCTGGGTCCCTCCATGTCTCCTCATGACCATACAAAGGCTGATGGACCAGTGGGTGCAAAGAGGTATCCAAGCATCAACTATGCTGATCACAGTCAAGGGCCTTCAGTAGCTGAGAAGCTGTGCGAGGCCAACAAGAGTGCAGCAAAAATTGTTTCCACCTCTCCTACTCCCAACAGCCCTCATTCTACCCACAACCCAACAGAATCCCAAACTCTGTGCTGCCAGGCTGTGTGCTGCAATCCCCACAGCAGCTGCCCCAAGCTCTGTAGGAACCTGATGCTACCAGAAACTGTTGATGCCTTCCAGTCATCACTAATGATGTGTTTTTCCTTTAGGGTGCAAAGGGAAACATGGGTGAACCAGGCTCCCCTGGACTGAAGGGACGGCAGGTGAGTTGTAAAACCACCCCCATGACACAGTAAGTAGTCAGCTAGGGCTTCATCTGTGCCCTGCTTAAGGTAACGCTGTGTCTTCTTTCCTTAAGGGTGACCCAGGTATTGAAGGTCCAATTGGATACCCCGGTCCTAAGGTAAGAATCATGCAGTCAGTGACTGCGCTCTTTACTTTCATGGATTTTTGTGTGTTGCTCTGTGGAGCCGGGAGTTGGACTTGATGATCCTTATGGGTCCCTTCCAACTTGGGATATTCTATAGTTCTATGATTTTTGGTAAAACACAGGGTGGTTCAGGGCAATTTTCCACTGTTCAGTGTTACTTCTCTTTGCTCCCAGGCATTCCCCCACCCTTTGGGAACCCACAAATCCATCCCCAAGTTGTGAGTTTGAATGCTACTGTGCCCGGCGCATCTTCCTGCTCCAAAGGCAGCTGGCCAGCATGAAAGAGCTGTGTAAATCTGCTGCTTTGATTCAGGAATTCTGTGTGTCTTTAAGAATTATTACTGGCCTTTCTCCTTAAAGGGCCTCAGTAACACTGGGATCCTTATAGTGCTCCTCCCTCCCCACTTCCCCATTTCCCACCTGGGATGCCCATCATGCCGGTCAGCTGCTGCCTTCCCACTGCTCATCCCGGACACTAACACAGCATCATATTTCTTTTCTCTTTGTCTTCCTCCAGGGTGTACCAGGGCTGAAAGGAGAAAAGGTGAGAAAGAAAAGCCTGCATGGTATGCCTGGGGAAGCACAGCACTTTGCAGCAGCACAGGGTCTGGAGCATAAGAGGAGGAACTTTCTGGGGGAAGGGGTCCTGACACCTCTTCTGTGGAGCAGGGAGAGATGAGAAGGTCACAGAGCCATCTGCAGAAAAGGCTGCACTTGATGGAGGGAGGGGAAGAAAGGCTCCTGTGAGCACAGCCAAATCTCTGGTGTGGTGAGGGAACATGGCACAGGGGTACTTGGCTGACTGCTGTCCTTATTTTTCCCTAGGGTGAGATTGGATCCGATGGACGGAGGGTAAGAGAAGACCTTTTCTAACTGGCATGTTGTTACAAACCCTTGAGTATGTGATCAGATCAGTGATGTCTCTTTTCCCCTCCTTGATCTCAGGGCGCAGCTGGTTTGGCAGGCAGGAATGGCACTGATGGACAGAAGGTAACAGCATGGGAAACTGCACCATCACTGAGCTGGTTTATTTCTGTGTCCCTGCAGGTTGTTTTATTTCTCTCATATTCCACGTGTGTTTCTTTGCTCCTTCCGTCTCAATCTGGCTGAAGTTTTTAAGAGCTTATTTGCACATTATTCTCCATAGCTTGCAGAAATACTTGAGCTGGATGGAGATGCATTCAGTCAGGTCACAGAAGTGCCGTTCCTGAGTTCTGCAGGAACTTGATGCATAATCCGGGTTGTGCTCCTGCTGCATGAACCATGCCTGGTTCACTTGGTTGGGATATTCTATCTTGAGTGCTAGAGCCTCCTAGAGGAGATGTGCACAGTAACATCTGCTGAAGTGTGGTTCTCAAGGCACGCCCTTGCAGAGCCTGCAATTTTATCTCTAAGCTGATGCTTTCTCTTAACACTAAAGCCCTAAAGCCACATTCAGGTATCTCCTAACAAAGGCCCTGAAATCCCCTGTCCCCTCTCAGGTAAGTGCAAACGGACACAACCTACCCATTTTGTATATCATACAAATGTACCAGAGCAGAATAGCCTATGTTTATACAATTTAGGCTGGCTTTGCTCACTGGCCAGCACACACTGGTTTTGTTTTGCACTTTCTCTCGTACCCCACCACGTGCTTTCTCATTCTCTTTTTGTGTCTGCTCGCCACAGACAGCAACACTTCTGCTTAAGGAATGCTCTTTCTGTTTGTTCTCTGACTGATAACAGGTATGACCAGTTGATGATGTTAAAAAATAGGAACTACTGACAGGAAAAAGATGTATTTTTCCTTCAGACACCTGGAGTTTTGCTGTCTTTTTCATTTGAATGATCTTTCTCCAGGGCAAGCTGGGGAGAATTGGACCACCAGGCTGCAAGGGAGATCGCGGTGACAAGGTAGGAATGCTGTGTTCTTTTCTTCAACACAGTAGGTGTGTGGACCCAGCTTTAGTTGCACATCCCAAAATATATGGTAACAGAGTTCACTGCCTCCTTTTCCTACCTTCTTCATGATCTGACTGCAGATCTGTAATCCCCAGGCCTGTGGTTTTTGTGCCTCTTTTCCCCAGGCTGGAAATGTGGTATCCTTCCTCACATACAGAGGAGCACCTGCTCCCTTCATGAGCACTAGTAGCTGGCACAAACAGATTTTCAGTCTCTAGAGAGTGACTTTGAGTGATGTGATTTTATTCTGGTGGTAAAATGCACGTTGTTGATATTGCTCTTTGTCTCTGCCCTCTCTAGGGCCCTGATGGCTACCCAGGAGATGCAGGAGACCAAGGTGAAAGAGGAGATGAAGGCATGAAGGTAAGAGTATTCCAAATGGGAGTGGAGAGTATGGGCAGAGGCCAGCAGTAGGGACACCTATGCACTGTTGTCTGTATTGCCTCTTAAATCCTTCACTGCTCATGGAGCTGATGGGTTCTGTCTGCGTGGCTGTTGGATCCTAACACAAATGCTGGAGCTAAGGGAAGGCCCTTGTTGGCCCTGCTCCTTGAGCTCCGCATGGTGCACATCAGTGGTGTGCAGCAACGTTCTAATGACATAATCAATGAGCATTGCTCTCTGTTTCAGGGAGATCCTGGCCGGCCTGGTCGCAGTGGACCCCCAGGACCTCCAGGGGAAAAAGGGAGCCCGGTAGGTTTGCACCAGGCAAAGTAGAGTTAGAAAGATTTACCTTTCTAGCTCTGCATCTTCGTTCCCTTTCTGATCTTGTTTTGGGTAGAAAGGTTATGGTTTCCCCTGGCATAGCTTTGTAACATCTTCAGAACTTGTGGCACTGCTGGCGTTGTTAGCCTGGTTTTATTCCTGTAAGCAAACTCCAACTTATGTCCCAGTAGCTCTTAGGCAAGCCTTATCCATTTCATTCAGCAGGAAGCTGCTATTTTGGTAAAGAGGTTGCTATCCCAATAGCCAGTCACTTCAGACAGAGTGTTGGAGGTTGCAGCAGCCCTTAGGTTTTGACAGGGCTGGAAGGAAGAGCTGAGATGCCTTTCTCTCAGTTGGTCTCTATGAGGCTGGCACCTGTGCTCATAAACTTAACTTGTAGGCATGGTGAATGTGTGGAAACACAAGGTGCGTGTTCATTTTGGCATACGCACAATGGTAGACTGCTTGGCACAGGACAAGAAATATGCACCTTGACCTCTCTTCTGACAAGTCCGATTTCATTTTCTTTCCCAGGGAATTCCTGGCAACCCTGGAGCTCAAGGACCTGGTGGAAGCAAAGGAAGAAAAGGTGAAACAGGACCTCCTGGACCCAAAGGAGAGCCTGTAAGTGTGTGTCTACTCTGGGCAGTAAACATGCCTCAGGAACCTCTCCCTGGTTGATGGATGAGTGATGGACAGGTCATCTGGAAAGGAAAAAGAAACCTACTTCCCTGATCTGTGAGCAAGGTTTTTGAAACTCCCTCAGTTAGCCTGCCTGCCCTGCCTTCTGCATTCCCTAAGACATGCAGAGCTGCTCTCCTTGTCTGTCATTCATGATAAACCCCAGTAGGAGTGTTAAGTGCCTGTCTGGAGTTCACCTTAGCCTGTGTCCTGAGTTTGTCCTGGCAGCTGGCACCAACGTTGAGGCAACAAATTATCTGGCTAGGAGCTTAAACAGCATAACAGCTCAGCTCAGCTAGCACTGTGAGGGCAGAACCCAGACAATGTAGATCAGTTTGAGTCCCTGTGCAAAACCCAGATCAGGAAGAAGAGCCAGATGTGCTGGAAGTAAAGCAAAGCATTTAACCCTGAAGGAATGAACTGTGTGTGTTGGTGGTCACCTGGCTTCCCAAAATTTAAAGGCAGGACCTGCCCCAGGCAGGGCCATCCTGGACACAGGATCTTTAAGGCAGTGTGGAGGGGAAGGGAAGGGTAGCCAGGTGTCACTGTTTGGGTGGCATCCCTGTTGGCATCCTGTTGATGTAACCACTTTTTGTATCTGCCAAGGGTCGACGTGGAGATCCAGGGACGAAGGGCAGCAAAGGCAGTCCAGGGACCAAGGGTGAAAGAGTAAGTAAAGCAACTGCCCAAACCATTGCAAATGAGCCCAAGATGCAAAGGAGTGGCATTTGTGATGCTCTGCTGCCCAACCATGAAGTAGCCAAGGCCAGGGCTGGAAACTTCAGGTGCCAGTGGGCTCTGCTACCGCTGTGCCTGCTGCCTGTCTGGCTTTAAGAAGCTGTGATAATCATCTTCAGAACCAGCACCTACAGGCAGCAAAGCTTGAGGCGAAATAATGTGTTCAGAGGGTATTCTGCCCTGACACTACTTCTCAAACCAAGAAGCAGCAGATTTGAGAACAGTGCCATGCCTCCTCACTGCCATGCACATAGAGCTGGAGATGTGCCTGACAAGGAATATCTTTATCTTCCCCACAGGGAGATCCTGGTCCAGAGGGTCCCCGTGGCCTTCCGGGTGAGGTTGGAAACAAAGGAGCAAGGGTAAGTCCAGAGAAGGGCTTTGTGATAGCCGGGAGGGAGGGGGAAGTCAGCTTACCAGGCTTTGCCCCTCACGCACATGTCTGGCAAGAGAATCTTCATGCAGGATGAGCAAAGGTCTCATCCTGCTTCATCTCATCTGTGCAAAGAGGTGCAGATGAGACACCAGGACACCACTGTCTCCAGAGGTGCCAAAGCCTGGTGGAGCACTGAGGACATGCAGCACAGAGGGTCTGTATGTATCTGCTCCTGTATATTCTTGCCTTTTGCTTTGCTTTGCAGGGAGACCAAGGATTGCCAGGACCCCGAGGCCCTACGGGTGCTGTGGGAGAACCAGGCAATATAGTAAGTCATCCTGGGACATCTGTGTGACCATCCCCACCTCCATCTGCAGTGACAGCTAGTCCTGCTGACATCAGCTGGCTGCACTGTCCTACTAAGAGCTGCCTGCATGACCTGTTCCCAAGGAGTCTCAAAAAGCTGCCCCATGGGCATCCAGCTTGGCCAGAGTCTGTGGTTTGACCCCACACCTACTGTGGTAGCAGTGCCAGCTCATCCTTCTGGCCCTGCAAGAATGCAGGTGCTGCATCAGTCACTGCCACAGCAACACCTGGGGGACGGAGGTGATCTCACAGCATCATCTCAGCAGCCCATTTCCCCAGCATGGACCCCAGTATGGCCAGGAAGCTGCTGGAAATGCCCTCACCCACTCCCTCCAACTTTGTCTTGCAGGGATCACGTGGGGACCCTGGAGACTTGGGCCCAAGAGGTGATGCTGGACCACCGGGACCAAAGGTAAAGTTCCTGAGTGCAATTCAGCATGTGAAAGAGGGTACTGTGTAGATATTTTTAAAGTCTGTATCCCCTGCAAAAGCTCTCTGACCTGTGTATGTGCCTTGGAAGCAGGATGGCTTGAACCTGAGCCTCGCTATGGACAGAGACTTAGTTCTTGCTCTGGCTGTGGCAGCTCTGGTTGTATCTCTCATCCTGCATAGATTCAGAGTTGCCCCAGGCATGTGCTGTCCCGAGGACCCCATGTTCTTGCTCTGAACAACTGCTCCCAGTGCTTGAGGATCCAGTATAGAAGTGATGGCTCACTAGAGTGTTTCTCCCCAGAGAGGGAGTGAAAATAGCTTTGATCTTAGTGGCATCACTAAGTCACAAAAGTTCAAGTTCTGACAATTATTTAATTATTATTTACAATGATTTATTTGTTTATTTGTTTCACCAAAGGGTGACAGAGGCAGGCCTGGCTTCAGCTACCCTGGACCCAGAGGACCGCAGGTATGTATACTCCTGTGAAGATGTGCATAGTCCAACAACAGCGGAAGTCTGTTTCTGTGGAGCTTAACAGCCTAGTAAAAGGAGGAGGGAGAACGAAAAATGATGAGGGCCGCAAGAAGGTGAAGCAGAAGGGGGTGAGGAAGGGGCATTTCAGCAGCAGTGCCAGCATCCTGTCCTCATCTCCAGTCCTGGCCCTAGGGGTTGTGAAGTCCTCCCTTGCTCCACAGCATTTGAACCTGCCCTAGAGTCCTCATCTGTGTGTTAGAGGTGCTGGGGACCCAAGCCTCCATACAATGACTGGGATATGGCTCTGCCCACCATCCCAGCCATCACTCCTGCTGTTCAGCTTTGTGCCCCTCATCACAGACCTCAAACAGAAGTGTGAAGTCTGTCCATTGCTATCTCACCCATTCCTCTTCCCTCACAGGGTGACAAGGGTGAGAAGGGGCAGCCAGGACCCAAGGTGAGTGCACTTGTTTCCTTCATCTGTTTTTGGCCTGGAAGAAATGCCAAGCAGTTGCCACCTGGCCCTCTGGGCAAATGGCTGAGGAACCAGTCCTCTTGCAGGACCTTCCCTGCAGCTGCAGGGCCTGGGTGTGTTGTGCAGGCTTTTCTCCTTTTGAAACCACTTGAAATATGTTTTGCAAAACTTCCTTAATCTTCAGTCAGTGCCTGTGTAAACACCACTTATTTGCTTTGCACAAGCTGCTGCTTTAAAGGGTGATCCTCTGGGCCAGGCATGCCTGTGTTCCACAGCCGTTGGTCTTTTGTCTGAGTGCATCCACATGTGGTCTTTGAATCTGTTTTTCTCTTCCTCAAACAGGGTGGAAGGGGTGAGCTTGGACCAAAAGGAACACAGGGGACAAAAGGAGAGAAGGGGGAACCGGTAAGCAGATTTTTGTGTTAGCAGCACGTGCTTGCTCATGCATACCATGGATGTGTGATGTTGAGACACAGGTTGAGGAGCTGTGTGCTGTTGTTGGTGCTGTGTGCTGCTGGCATACATGCTTGGATCTCCCTTACCTGACCAATGCAGCCACACACTAGAAATGGCCCCATAGCTCCCAGCACACCAGCATCAGGCTGGTGAGCACACTTGGCAGGGCTGTGTCTGATGAGTGGGTCAGGAGGAGCCCTAAACAGCAGCAGCTACACCATCAGCCTCAACAGGAAAACACTCAGTCCTTTGTTTCTCTTCTAGGGTGATCCTGGCCCAAGAGGTGAACCTGGAACCCGAGGCCCACCTGGTGAAGCAGGCCCAGAGGTAGAGTACTGTCCTGTTGTGCCTGAGCAGATGCTGCAGCTCCCTCCTCTCCCACCCACCCTCCTTAGAGCAGCTCCTGTGCTGCTCTGAAGCCCAGAGTGCCAGCAGGTCTCCCCACAGCTGGAAGGGATGCCAGCCCTCAAACATGTCTGCTGTCTCCAAGAGAGGCTTTCCTTCCCTTCCTTCCCTGACAGATCTCTGTATAAATCCAAGTTTTTGATGTTGCTGATGTCTAACTCCCAAAACCTGTGCCTGAAATCCCTGTGCTCTTTTTACAGGGTACCCCTGGCCCACCTGGAGATCCGGGCCTGACTGTAAGTAGGACCTCTCTGTGCTCTTCCACTTGGGGGCAACCTCGGTTTTGCCATGTGCAGCCTGAGAATGAGGCAGGGTACCGTTCCTGCCACTGCTTGGCACAGGAGACACAGGGCAGGATTGAAAACAACCTGCCATGAGCAGGGCCGGAGTGACCTGTGACTTCCCAAGGGAGACAAGGAAAGTGGGGGGAGGGGTGGCCTGGGAGGAAGGTAAAGGAGAACCTTTCCCTTAGAGGGGGGGATGTACTCACCCTGCACATTTTTTGCTCGCAGGACTGCGATGTGATGACCTACGTGCGAGAGACATGTGGATGCTGTGGTGAGTGAACTGCTGCCTTTCTTCATAGCTAAGGGCCATCATTGGGCAAGGCGATGTCAGCAAAACGGACAGTGAGAGGGGAGAGAAGGAACCCTCTGCCTTTGTGCCCCTAACATCACGGTAGGGGCAGCCATGCTTATGTTACAAAATTCAGCTCTGCCACTGCCAGAATACGGTTTCATGTGCAGATGATAGGATAGCAAGATTAAAAATGCTGACAGAAAGACATACGTAGCATTCCGGTGCTGTTCAGCTGTAGACAGCACCACAACCCCCTGTGGATGCTTGATGTTCTATCGAATGTGTCCATCTTCCCGTAGATGGTCTTTTCTTACCCCATGGCTCTTGTTCACACCATTGTAAATCACCTTTGTGATTTCCTCCTTCTGCCCCACTCTCCAGACTGTGAGAAGCGCTGCGGTGCCCTGGATATCATGTTCGTCATAGACAGCTCAGAAAGTATTGGTTACACCAACTTCACTCTGGAGAAAAATTTCGTTGTGAACGTGGTCAGCCGGCTGGGCTCCATCGCCAAGGACCCCAAATCAGAGACAGGTCTGGAGTGTGTGTGGGGTGGAGCTGGTGGCAGAAGTGGGGATGGGCAAAGGAAAAGGGTCTTGAATCACTCCAGCTTCCATGTTTGTATGTAGCTGCCCTGGTCTGCTTCTGTCTGTTCAGCATTTTCACAACAGTTTCTGCTCTTTCCTTCCCAGCTTTGTAGGCCAGTTGGGCAGTTCTTTGCTAATATGTATGCTGTATGTATGTAAAGTCAGTATGCTGACTTTCTGCACTTCCCATTCAAAGCCAAGTGACACTGACACTCCATTGGCAGGTGCCCGTGTTGGGGTGGTTCAGTACAGTCACGAGGGGACCTTTGAAGCCATCAAACTTGATGATGAGCGCATCAATTCACTGTCGAGCTTCAAGGAAGCAGTAAAGCGCCTGGAGTGGATTGCTGGAGGCACCTGGACACCTTCTGCTCTTCAGTATGCTTACAATAAGCTCATCAAAGAAAGCCGTCGAGAGAAAGCCCAAGTGTTTGCTGTGGTGATCACAGATGGACGCTACGACCCTCGGGATGACGACAAGAACCTAGGGGCTCTTTGTGGCAGAGATGTGCTCGTCAACACCATTGGCATTGGAGACATATTTGATCAGCCAGAACAGAGCGAGACCCTAGTCTCCATTGCCTGCAATCAACCCCAGCGAGTCCAGAAGATGAGGCTCTTCTCAGACCTCGTGGCAGAGGAATTCATTGACAAGATGGAGGACATGCTCTGCCCAGGTCTGTACCTGTCTTTGCACTTATGGAAACTGGAATTTTCTAGCAGTGGGATTTGTGGATGGAGGGCATATACGGTGTGTTGCAAAGATTGCAGATACGCTGTGTCCCTGCAGGTTGGCCAATAGCTCTCAAGGTGGGTCACTCATGATGGGCGGGTTGAACTTTATGTAGCCCTGGATAAACTAAGATAAGGGCCAGACTTTGGGGCCACTCTTATTTTCCTTTGTGAGGAACCTGGATCTGCATCTCTGAATGCAAGCACTGAAGAGAGGTGGTAGCACGTCATTCAGTTTTCGTTTTTTTCCTTTCCTTTCAGATCCACAGATTGTCTGTCCTGAGCTGCCCTGTCAGACAGGTAAACATTACAAGTAGCTCTGTGCCATCTGCATGCAGTTGTAGGTCCAGGAGCTCCTGAGTGGGAGGGGATGTGCAAGCCTGTTCCTTCTTTTGCATGGCTAGGAGTTTGGGAAATAGTGTTATTGTACATCAGGAAAGTTCCATGTTTTCATCCCCTGCTCTTTCCTGTCCCTCTGAGTTCTCTTCACAGGTAGGTACCGGCGCACCGTGTTAGCACATGAGCATTGCTCAGTTCTGATTCCTGCCCAAATTCCTGGGTGCTACCAGGTTTTGATCTCCAAATTTGCCTATGAGTTTCTCACTTGCTCTGTATCTCCATTACATACCGTGCCAAAACTCCCTTGCTACAATTCTTGCCATCCAGAGTACAACTAGTAGCACAGGGCAAGATGCTCCTTGTGAGTGATGAAGGCAGAGCAGAAGGTAGAGAATTTGGAAAACACCATAGTGGTCTGAAAGCTTTGGCTTCTTTAACATTGGCTGTGTTTTAATAAACTATTAACTCAGGGTATTGAATCAAAGGAAAAAGTCTATAAGGGTATTCTGATGTAAGAGATGGCTGCTGCTTGCTGAAGGTGGTTCTACTTGATCAAATCTTGCTTGTTAAAGGACATATCTGCAACTCGTAGAGAAACTGTCTATCTCTGCATCTGTTTAAATACAGTAGATGCACTAATTGCTGATACACACAAAGCTTAACAGAGACAAAGTTTTGCCAGTTCTTGCAATTTTTATCTTTACTCTTGCCATGAAAGCCCCTGCTTCAACTCAGTATTGTACAGAATCTCAACATTAATTTTCGAAGTGCCTTTGTTTCCATACAACACAAAGGGGAAGCAATCTCAGAATGATCAGCAGTCTGAAGACAGAAAATCTGGAATTGTTCCTGACTAAAACTCTGAATGCTACACTAACATTCTTAGTATTTGCACCTGGTAATGCAGGGAAAGCAATGCCAAACTGTGATCCTGAGCCATCAACACAAACTCTGCAGTGATTTCTGAGGAGCTATGTCCTGTGGATCCATGCACAAGGAAGGAAATTCTCCATGAGACTCTAGAGACTGCTCAGGTGTCTTCAGAGGTTTTGGTCTCTGTAGCTTCCCCATTTCTAAGGCATACTGTAGGAGAGAAACTGACCCGAGAGGTTGAGCATTCACATTTTCAAAGGCTCTGACCATCAGAGCTCTCCAAAGCAAGGCAAATTTGGCTATCCTTTCCCTGTAGTGCACTTGGGAGTCTCTGTTCCTGATGCAAGGTGAGAACAGTTTGCTGGGTACCTGATACACATGGGGACCAGATCAGAAATGGCTGTTAGTGGAGCTCAAGGAGTCATCTGAGGGTATTCCCTCTTGGGTAGTGCCTCACACCATGCCATAGGTGGGCCAGGCCAAGTGCAGGCTCTACACCTGTTCCCCAGAGGATAGGGGAGGTGGAATGTTGTCCCTGGGTAGGTGTGGACCTCCTGTGAAGGTGCCAATGCATCCTCCTCAGCATGGGGAAAAGTTACCATGGTGTGCGAGGATTTGTGTTAGGCCTGATAGGCCAAGTTTTAAGTCATGCTTAGGGACTTGGAGGCCTTTGGGCAAAGCACCATCTGCCTTCTGCATTGGATGGACCAAAATGCATTGCTGCCATCGTCTGGAATGATTTGCAATGACTTCATTTGCACGCTGGTAAGGAAAGGTGTTGGATGAGAGGTGATGAAAGGAGTATGACAGAGCCTGGGGATTCTCTGCTTGTTGTTCAGCTTCCTGTTGTTTTCTGAGATCATTTTCAAGAGTTGGTGACAATTCATATGCAAAATTCTGGAATGGAGATGGTGCCCTTTGGAGGACATGTGAGTGAGTTTCATGCATACCCAATGCATGTGTCCAGCTGCAGATACATTAGATAGGTTCAGATCAGGGACGGAGCTATGCTCAGTGACAGTCATAGCCCTTAGCTGTCAGAATTGCAGTCCCAGCACTTAAGAGAGCAAATCAATTGCTCATGCCATGTACCCTAGCTCCAGCCTGTGTTATGTCAGTAGGATATGGA
>PPHD01011460.1:4382-18803 GCA_002909625.1 Bambusicola thoracicus
CCCCCCCCCCCCCCCCCGCAGGTGACGCCATGCCTGTTATTTTGGTCCGCCCAACCAATCGGACGCAGCGGCTGGATACTACGGGAGCCGGGATGGGCCCGTCGTGGCGGCAGCGGGACTCTCCCTTACCGACCATAACGCATTGCGCAAGGTGCACCACCGTCCGGTCCTCCTGCGGCTTTAACGGCCCGGGCATGGAGGCGCCGCGGCACTTCCCGCCGGGCTTCGGCCCCGAGCAGCAGCAGCAGCGCCCGGCGGCGCCGCCGCACTGCCGGCAGAAGCAGGACAAGGCGAGTCTCCTCCTCCAGCAGCAGCAGCAGAGCCCCTGCCTCCAGTGCAACAACTGCGCCTACTACGGGGCTGCGGCGGCGGCGACCGCCGGGGATAACCTGCCGCTGCTGCTCCGCGCCTCCTCGCCGCTCTCGGGCACCTTCCGCACCCGCTCCTCTCCGCTCTCCTCTGTCGCCTCCTCCAGGCAGGGCAGCCAGCTGAATGTCAGCGAGCTGCCCTCCTCCAGTCATGCTGGCGCAGCGAGGCAGCCTTCCCAGCACGCTCCACACCACCAGTGCCACAGCCTGCAGCAGGCAGCGAGCCCCGGCAGCAGCGGCAGCAGCGGCAGCGCCCACCACCACCACCACCAGCAGCAGCAGCAGCAGCCCCAGCAGCGCCGGGAGAGCAATCCCTTCACCGAAATAGCCATGAGCAGCTGCCGGTACAACGGCGGCGTCATGCGGCCGCTCAGCAACCTGAGCTCGTCCCGCAGGAACCTGCACGAGATGGACGCTGAGTCGCAGCCGCTGCAGCCGCCGCTCTCCAGCCCCAACGCCGCCGGCCCGGAGGTCGTGGTCTCCAAACCCGAGCACAACAACTCCAACAACCTGGCGCTCTACGGCCCCGCCGGCCCCGGCCCCGGCCCGGGCGGCCCCAACAACGGCGGGACCAAGCCCACCAAGAAGAAGAACCAGAACATCGGCTATAAGCTGGGGCACCGCCGGGCTCTGTTCGAGAAGCGCAAGCGCCTCAGCGACTACGCGCTGATCTTCGGCATGTTCGGCATCGTGGTCATGGTCATCGAGACCGAGCTGTCCTGGGGCGCCTACACCAAGGTACTCGGCCCGGCTCCGGGTCGCTCGCTCTCCGCGGTCACGCCGCTCCGCAGCCCGGCCCGGCCCTGCCGCGCGGCGCCCCCTGGCCCGCTGCCGCCCCGAGGCGAGGCGAGGCGAGAGCGGCCCGGCCGTCAGGCCACTGCGGGTTGGCGGCGGCCCTCGCGCAGGGCTCGCTGAGGGACGGTGGTATTTTTGTGTTGCAGGAATCGCTGTATTCCCTCGCTCTGAAATGCCTTATCAGCCTCTCCACGATCATCTTGCTCGGACTCATCATTGTGTACCATGCCCGGGAGATCCAGGTAATGCTTCCTTTGGGGCACGGCCGTGTCAGCGGGGCGGTTTTTCGGAAGGCGGTAAGTAGCCTCGGAAAGCACGAATTATCGGTAGGCACTAGCAGGAATTCAGTGGAGAGAAAGGTGACAGGCAGCATGGTCACACAGGTGCTGGGGAGCTCTGCCTCCCTGGAACCGGCAGCAGCAGTTATGCTGTAGGACCGCTCAGCCCTAGGTTGTAATGCACTTTCTGTGTGATGTGCCTGCTGTCTTCTGTAGTGGATGTACAGCAACACTCGTAGTTTCCCAGTGAATACATTTCACGCGGTGCATTTTCTCTCGGTGGCATGGTTAATTATCTGTGCTGTGTGAGTTATGTAATTTTTGCTGTGCTGTCTGTGATACAACGTACTTTAAGAGTATATTTATGAAGAGGAGGAAGACTCATGTCTGACCTGCTTTATTTAATGCCCGGCAATGGGATGAAGGAGAACTGTCAGGAAAGGCTGGGTGAAAAGCAGGGAAACATACCAGCCGGAGCTGTTTATTAAGTCTAACAAAAACGGTCATAGGTTCTGTCCGAGACACTTATTTCTATTATCATTGATAATTTTTTTTTTTGACCAAGAAATTAAAATTTGCTACTTCAGTTAAACCAAAACATAAAAAAGATAGATAGATTTAAAACGTCTGAAGTGAAAAATACCTTACTCATTGGTGCTTTCGATTTTTCTAATTAGAACTTCCTTCAGCTACGGGCTGAAATGACAGGTTTCAAGGGCAAAGATGTTTTTTGGTAGTAGCAATCAATAAAAAGAAAATTTGACAGTTGAAGGGCCTGGTTGAAGTGTGAAAACTGGGGGTAGCCTTGGCTGCAGCAACCATGAAGTAATGGAGTTCAGGATCTTGCATGGAAGAAACAGAACAATAAGTGGGATTGCAGCCCTGGACTTCAGGAGAGCCAACTTTGACCTCTTCCGTGAGCTACTTCGAGGTATCCCCTGGGTTAGAGCACTGAAAGCTGAGGGGGTCTAGGAGAGTAGGTTAGCGTTCAGGCACCACTTCCTCCATGCTCCAGATTGGTGCATCCCTAAGAATAAGAAATCAGGCAAAGGCGGCAGGAGACCTCTGAATATGGGTAAGGAGCTAATGGAAAAAACTCAAATAGAAAATGAAATTTTATGAAATGTGAGAAAAAGAGTCTGGCCACTTGGGGAAACTATAGGAATGCTGTCAGGACATGCAGGGGTGCAATGAGGAAGGCTAAGGCCCACTTGGAATTAAATCTGACAAGGCAGGTTAACCGTAAGAAGGGCTTATCTAAGTAGATCAATAGCAAAAGGAAGCGTAGGGAAAATGCAGACCTGTTACTAAATGAGGTGGGTGCCCTGGTAACAGAAGACACCGAGAAGGTGGAGTTACTGAACACCTTATTTGTTTCAGTCTTCACTGATAAAAGTGGCCTCAGGAGTTTCAAACCTTGCAGGTAAGAGAGAGAATCTGGAGAAAGATCAGGGAGGATTTGGTCAGAGATCATCTCGGGAAACTCCATACACAGAAAAAATCTATGGACCCCAATGGAATGCATGCAGAGGTGTTTAGGGAGCTGACTGAACCACTCTCTGTCATCTGGGCAAGGTCATGGAGAATAGGAAGGGTACCTGAAAACTGGAGGTAAGCCAGTATCACTGGCAAGAAGGAGGTACCAGGAAGCTACAGGCCAGGCAGGTTCATCTCTGCCCTTCACCTCTGTGGGAAGGTGATTGAGCTATTTACTGTGGATATCATCCCCAAGCAAGTGGGAGAAGGGAAGCTTACCACCATGTCAACATAGGTTCACCAAGGGGAAATGGTGCTTGACTTATTGATAGACTTCTGTGATGGCTGGCTGGGTAGATGAGAGGAGAGCAGTGAATGTTAGGTACCTTGACTTCTGCTAATGTTTTTGATACCATCTCTGACAGCATCTTCGTAGGTAAACTTAGGAAGTGTGGGATAGATGAGTGAGCAGTGAGGTGGTCTGAGAACTGTCTGTCTGGCAGAGTTCAGAGGGTTGTGATCAGTGGCTCAGAGTCTAGGTGGAGGCCTGTAGCTAGGGATGTTCCCCAGCGGTTGGTACTTGTTTAACTAGCTTCATCATTAATGACCTGGATGAAGGGATAAAGTGCACCCTCACCAAGTTTGCTGATGATAAAAAGCTGGGAAGGGTGGCTGACACACCAGAAAGCAGAGCTGCCATTGAGTGAAAGCTGGACAGGCTGGAGAGCTGGTGGAGAGGAGTCTGATGAGGCTCAGCAAGAGCAAGAGTAGAGTACTACACCTGGCAAGGAATAACAGCACTCATCAGTGCAGGTTGGAGGCTGACTTGCTGGAAAGGAGCTCTGTCAAGAAGGACCTGTGTGTCCTGGTGTGCAGCAGGTTTAACATGAACCAGTAGCGTACTGTTTTGGCCAAGAAGGCCAGGGGTATCCTGAGGAGCATTAGAAAGACCATAGGCAGCAGGTTGAGGGAGGGTATCCTCCCCTCTTTGCTACCCTGAGAAGGCCTTTTCTGGAGTACTTCACCCAGCTGTGGAGTCCCCAGTTCAAGAAAGACAGGGAACTTCTAGAGGGAGTCCAGTGAAGGGCTACATAGGTTTGTTAGGGGCCTGGACATTGTGAGGAAGGGCTGAGAGACCCAGGACTGTTTATCCTGGAAAAGAGAAGATGGGATCTTACAATGCTTATAAATATTTAAGGTGCAGGTGTCAAGTGGAGGAGACCAGAGTTTTCAGTGGTGCCCAGCAACAGGGCAAGGGTGACGAGGACAAACTGGAACGTGGAAGTTCCATCTGGACATGAAAAAGAGCTGCTTCATTTTGAGGGTGACAGAGCACTGCAACAAACTGCTTAGAGAGATTGTGAAGTCTCCTCTGGATATGATGTTAACCCACACAGACGCTTTGCTTTACAACCTACTGTAGAGAACCTGCAGTGGAGTTGGACTAGATTGGCATGGTTGATGATGATTGGCAATGATTGGCATTGGCGTGTGACATGATTAAAGCTACCAGAGGTCCATTCCGACCCATATGATTCTGTTTAGTTCCCTTCTATGCAAATGAATGGTGTAGCTCCAGTGTTAGAGGGTATCATAGTCTCCTACTATAAAGTTGGAGGAATATTATTTTGCTGCAGACTGTTTACCAGACTGGTTCCTGTCATGATGTTCTTCCGCATGCAAAACTTCTGTTTCTGGTTCCACACCCAGTTTATTTGCGTTAGTATTGTCGGTATCAAAAGCTGTTTTAAGCAAATGTTCTCCTGAAGTAGTATCTCTGTGAGCTACTGACAAAGAGGGTTTTCTTAATCTTAATGTTGCTGTTCCAGCATGGGAGCCTTCTTTTCTGATGTGCTGTTCTACAAGTGGTGCTTGAGGCATTAAGAAAAGAGATTAAAAGAAAGCTCTGCAAACAACTCAAAGCATTTTCCAGAAACTTTGGAAAATTTTATGCCAAAGTTAACCAAATAGTTGTAGGTCTGTATTTGCATCAGCTTGCCCCATGTAGTTACTTTGGGACATGTGTTGTGTTTTTTGCTGCTGTTGTTTTGGATTTATTTATTTATTTTTCTTCAGAGAAATAGTTATGATATTTGCATTCTTTTAGAGATGTGTCAAGGATCAGAAGAAAACAATCTTAAAAAACTTTTAATAGGAATTCTTTATTTTTTGGTTGTTTCAAACAACTTCTTCTGTATGGGAGGAGTTATGCAATCGCTTGACTTAATCAAGGTTAACAATTTTCAGTGCTGCCTGACCTTGTGGAATGCAAGCATACCTGCTGGTAAAACAGTAGTCCTCTGTGTTTATGTCTGAGAGATGCTGAGGACTGCTGTAGCTATGGCAGGGCCTAGAATGAGCTGCAGATCCCCAGAACTCTGTCATTCATCTTTAAAATAAAAGTTCTGTGTTCAAGGAGCCTGTTAGAAGGGAAGGGCGTAATGTCCCCCTGAGCTGTCCAATATCTGACAGCTTTTTAATTTTGGAACAGTGTACTTCTATGCACAGACTTGACCTTTTAAAAACAAGGTGGAGAAGATGCGGAGCAAAACTTACATCCCTCTACATGGATAAATTTGTGTTACACATGGCACCTGAAAACAGAAAGTTCCTTTAAAATACTTAGGCTTAACTGGGAATGGAATCTAGTCCAGATGAAAGAAAATACTCTGTAACCATGATAATTGGTGGTTTTAAAATAATCTTTAACACTGACTGTTTTCTGAAGGCAAACTCATTTTTAATTTAAGCAAATTCATGAGTTATTATCTGTAGAATCCTGCTCACAGATGGCTGCCTGTGTCCTAGAGGCACCAACTATTCATCAGTCCTGTGCAAGTTTAAACTATCTGTTTTAATTCTTCTCTAAAATAGACCTAGACATTACAAGGGAGTATTGTATAAATTAGCAGGATTGAACTGAGAGAGGAGTTCTTCTGTAGAAGATCATCAATATGTTCTGTTAAGCGTGGTATGTTTTTAATACTTGAGTATAAACAAATCGCCCTAGCTAAAAGTAGATATTTTTCTACAAAGAATGAAAGAAAATATGATGAGTAATAATATGATGGTAATAATTATTACTGCTTGCCGATTTAATATTCAATGACCAGAAATGGACATTGGTGGCAGTCAGCTTCTTGATCCTTTTTAGTAGTCTGTGACCTTAGTAGGGAAGGGAGTCCGAACAGTCGTGCTGCCAGCAAGTCAGTGGGAGTGCCTAGCAGCACAGCAGGTGACCGCAGTCTTTCCACTTACATTCCACAGACGTTTTTCTTTGGAAACAGGTCATGCAGTCAGCTAAACCAAACCCTTGGATTCACCTGCCTCAGACCCTTTTTTAGGGGACTAGAAGGGAGATCTAAAAAGACTTACTGGAATTCTTCCCGTGGGCTAGGAGTTTTGACGGACGCATCCGTCTTTTATATACTTCTACCTTTTTTCGCGCTTAGAGCGCAGTTGAGTGGTTGTGGAGCGGCAGCACCTCCTGGTCCTCTCGGGGCGGAGGTTCACCCGCCGCCCTTTCAGGACCGCGGACAGCTCCGTGCGGTGTGCCTCGCCCGGCGGGCCTGGCTCGGCGCTGCCTGGCGGCGTCACAGCGCCGTCCCGCGGCTCACGCACCGCCACCGGAATGTTAGCTGTGCTAGCGAGGCGGCCTGGTTCTCGAGGTCCCTGAACCCGTCCAGAGCGCTGCAGTGGGAAGACCAAAGCCTCCCGTGAAGTGGCAGTTTTCAGGCAAGAAGAAGTGTTTGCTAGCTGTGTTGTTAAGTACTGGGGATGCTAAAATATTTTCTTCAAATAGCCTTTCAATTATTATATTGCATTACCTATTCTAAATCTACAGTGGGAGCTGTTACTAAACTTAATCAATGTGAGCTAATGTTAAGACTTATGGAAGTCTACCAGGCACGTTTAAACCAGAAGTCATTACTCACACTATTGTTTCCAGAAAAGAGCATAAAAATCACCAGCAACGTTCCTTTCAGGAAGGAATTCCATCTCCTTCACCCTCCCGGGGAAAACAAAAAACAACTGAAAACTAAATGCGAAATGCAAAAACTACAGTAATGAGGTTGAAGTTGGATATAGGAAGAACACCAAATTGGTTTATTCTCCTTTTAGCCCATTGATGTCGTGTTTGTAATGTTGTAAAAACACTGATTTGGGCGACTACAGAAATTTGTAACTGTCCCTCCCAACTTTTTGTGGTTGATTAAGTTCTTCAGAGCAA
This sequence comes from Bambusicola thoracicus, assembly GCA_002909625.1. Taxonomy (NCBI): domain Eukaryota; kingdom Metazoa; phylum Chordata; class Aves; order Galliformes; family Phasianidae; genus Bambusicola; species Bambusicola thoracicus. Next base: position 11,531 of record PPHD01011460.1, read on the forward strand.
GTGTCCTGTGTTTGGAAGATTGCAAGGAAAGATGTAATTCATCATAATCACAGCCTAAAATGGGTTTTTCTCTTACTGTTACTTCAGTTGAGAGTTTGGAGATATGGATGAGGGAAGAATGAAGTAAGCAGCATGATCCAATTATCACAATAATGTACACTGCTCTAATTACCCACTTAATGCATAAATAGTTTTTTACTTGAATGCTATTTTACATAATTAAAGCAGCAGCGTGTTACATGGTTACAGATACTGTTTCCTGACAACTTACTATTCTATTCCACATTTCTCTAGTGGAATTTGCTTTTAGATTAATAAAGTGGAATTAAAAAGGTTCGCATGGCAATTTAACCTGCAGTTCACATAGTAAAACTGCATGTCACTAGGTAGGAGGTATATGTCCACAGAAATACTCTTGCTTTGGTGGACTACTTAGGTTATCCATTCTGTAAATAAAGAACTTAATGTGCCTTTTTGTTGCACATCCTGAATAACTTACCTGTGCTCTCCTAGACAGCATCTGAACCTCTTTTTCCATCTCCCTGGTATAGATGCTCTCACTTATACAGGAAAAAAACAAAGTAATTGGTGATGAGTAGAAGTGAATAAAATCATTATCTTTCTCTGATAGTTGATGATTTCTAATCAATTCTAGAATATATTGCTAGTTCATGCTGAGGTAGAACTCTTGCAAAGTCCAAGGCTGAGGATTAGCTATGGCTTCCACAGCAGGGGTAAGGCACCTTCTGTCCTTATGTTATTTTTCCACCACTACAGAACAATGTGATGCTAATGGATTTGGAGATAAACATATATCTTGACCTCTTTACTGTGCAAATTAATTCTGTAATTCATGACTGTAATAAAAACTGTTCATGAGACTTTTTTTATCCAACTAACATAAATGGAAAGTTCTTTAGTAAAAATCCTGCATTCGCTAACAAAATTGAAGTAAAACTCTCTAACAGTTACTCATTGCAGGCAGTAACGCAAACAGTATTATGCAGGCCAGATTACTTTCCAGTTTTTGTCTGTGTAGGTTTTTTTTTGCTTTGTCTGTGGTGGTTCACATGCATCTCATTGGCTGCTTCTGCTGACTTTTTGCAAAAAGTAACGGTCAGACATGCTTTTGCCTAGATTATGTTGAGTTATGAGGGATAATAAACAGACTAAAACTGCTGCTGCAAAAAAAGAAAAAGGTGTGGGGGGGAAGTATGTTAAAAAGCAGGTGAAAATTAAGAAATAAACTTCGGTAGTTCTCACCTGAAGTCTGTTGAGAAGTAGTGATTTCTTTCTATTTATTCTTGTTGATCTGTGATTCATCAGGTTACTTAATAGACTTGAAAATCACTTTCTACTTGTCAAGTTTGAACTCAGTTCTGTAGTTTTATGATTCTGTTTAATACATATTTGATGCAGCAGAAAATCATATAGGATTCAAGTGAATGCAGTGAGTATTAAGAGTATTGTGAGTATGTGAAAAATCCTTGGTTTTAGTTCCAGTCAATACATTTTGGAGTACCATATGTCTTCAGAGCCTTTTGACCTGCAGGGTGTTAGAAATGCCTGGTGTCTACAGAAAGGAGCACTACTGTACACAAGATGTGGAAGGCAGAATAGGAAATACTTTATGTTCAACATCTGAAAGGATCGGAGACTGAAGCTACATGTGTAAGATGCTTACTTCCAGCAGCCTCTATTAGAATTTAGGAGGAGTTTGTCTATCATGTTCAGACCACTTAATGGTTGGCCTGGCAGTACTTAAAACTGTCTATTCATGTACACTGTTGTTTTGAGCATCTTTAATGAGAATGTGTCTCATGAAAAGAAGTTTGGCAGAAAGTAAACACCTTTGCTTTCCAGCTTGTCCTCAGGTATGGGAGGGACTGGGGGTGGCTGAGGTTAGATTTTGAGTGATACAGTTAAGTGTAGTAAATCAAAACTGCTGGCTCAGGAAAACAAAGTAGTTTATCAGTTCCAAAAGTGTCAACAAGTCCTTACTAGAGGATGAATGAGCCCATGGAGCTCCTTTTAAAACATCACATACCTCTAAGAGGAGAGGCTGTAATTGATGTTATAATTAGTTTTCAGGTAAGCTGAGCATATTGTTCATTCTGCAAACATTCTTTAATTAACTGACAAGAAACTCTAAAAGTTTGCAGCAAAACAAGTAATATTGTGGGAAAGTAAATTACATTCTGTTTTGTTGAAAAGAAAAATATTACGTGTCATGAGAACGCAATGATAAATAGTACTTAACAAATTTTCACGGTGATTTTTTTTTTAAATAATGTAAACTACACAGAACCGAAAATATGGATGGAACTACTTCCATTCAGAAATATCATGTGTGAAATATCTGTGTCACAGTTTATTTTTACTGAAGTGTGTAAACTGGCTTTGTCCAGTTATTTAAAGGAAAGTTGCATTAGATAATTTCTTCTTATGGCTATCAGACAATCAAAAGAGATAATCACAAGAGCAAATCTATAACTTGAAACAAATTATTATATAATGAATGTGGTAAAACATACACATTTTACACTTGAAATTGATGTATTTTGATAAACAAATCAATATTTTATATAGTACAGTTTTAATGTAGATGCTGGGGATCATACATCTGTACTTCACTGATTCGTTCAGCTCTTATCTCCTGGTGCCTACAGTTGCACTCATTCACTGGTGTGAAAGATGCTCCTTAATAAAAATAGTTTTATTTTGATATTTTAAGTTAGATACTCCATGGAAGAATGAGTAGGGATGAATTCTGAAGAGAGATGTATACACCTAAGCTGCGTAGTTACCTCATTCATTTTGCTGGAGAGTGACAGATCATTCATAATCAAATCCCTTTTGAAGAAATACCAATCTTTTTTTGTGACTGAAATGAAATACATCTGTGAATCGCACGTAAATTAAAATGGATGAGCTCTACTGTCTTTATGTTTTAGAAGAGCTACTCACTCTTAGTCTTCTTAAGAGTTATTTCCTTTTTTGTATTGTTTTTTTTTCTCCCTTTAAAGTAACAATTTTTTGAAAGAAAATCTCATTCTGTCAAAGGGCCATCTTCTAAGCTTTTATGCCTGTTAATGTTGTAGAGCTTTTGTGATGAAAAGGAGTGAGCTGGGTTCTGTGTTTCTGAGCAACAGAATAACTTAAATGATTTCTGATTGAATACACATAACAAAGTTGTGGACAAGAACAGCAGCTGTAGGCATCATAATAGATAGTTTAAAGGCTATTCAGACGTAATTCCCAGTGTAATGTGTCTTGCAAAACCACTGTGAGTAATGAGGATGCCTCTGCAGGAAAGTATCTAGGTTGATGCTGAGTCTGGGTGTTCATGACAGGATACCAGAGGCAAAGAAAGAGCTTATGCTTTTAAGCAGCATATCTGAAGTAAAAATTGGGAAACGTGTATGGGCTCCTATAGCTCCATTTTACTGTCACCTGTGAGTGGTCATTGTTGGCCATCGAACTTTTTGTTGCCGTGGACTATCTTATTGAACATAATAGTTGTGAAAACAAAGCTGTTTAAAACATCTTGAGTAGCAACTTCTTGTTTAAGGCACTAAAGATAATGGTGCAGGTAGCACGCAGTGCAAACGTGTTTGACTTATTTGATTGCAGGCTCTTTTGAAAAAGAGTAACTTAGGGGACAGCACATCTTCGGTTCCTGTTAACCAGGCAGGGTTGATGAAGCTGTAACATTCAAATAATTAAACGGCAGCAACAAGAACGGTATATGTCAAGAGGTGTTTGAATATGCTGGTGGTTCTGTTTTTTTGTTGCTGTTGCTTTTCGTTTAAAATGTTTTTTATTTTTGTATTTTGTTTGGGTTGGCGAAGCAACTTCAGTCATAATTAGTAGTGATCAAGTGAAACAGCATTTTGCTTATGAACAGGTCTAGGTAAATACTTGTAAAGAAACTTGGGTTTATGTTATTCAACCTGATGTTGAAAGTTGCTTTCTTAAGGGTTCTTTAACTTAATCTTTGAAGCAGCTTGACTTTATCTGCTGCATGGTTTAGCCAGAAACTCACATCGGGCCTTCAGAAGTAAAAGGTACGAACTAAATAGTGGCTGATTCTGCTTCGTCCCAGTTTTACCTGCCAGGGTGAATTATAGAGGCAATTGCTGGAGGGATGCCTCCATACAGTCAAGATCTGTGCATGACTGTGTTTATGTAGATTTTTAAATCACAGATAAATCAAACTGCACTCTCTCCTGCTGCCCAGTTGTTGATTTTCAGTAGTTAAGTACACTGGTTAAATACTTCGTACATTTCTATGTTTGGAGTTTCTTTAAAATTAATCTTACATGAAGTTCCCAGTTTAAATGTTTTTGAGGTGGCAAAGACGCCACAGAAATGACTTTATGATTCCTGTTGTGCCAATACATACTCACTCATCGTCAGTTAAATAAAAAGCTCATCTGTTAAAAGCAAATGCACAAAATTTCCCAAATACTCAAAGAATTTAAGTCAAATGTAGACAGTAAGGAAGGGGATGAGAAGACAGATACTTGTATATACAATGTGTTGGAGCCAGTTTTTTCTTAAAAACACATTCTAAGTTTAGAATTGCAGGTGCTCTCCTTTGGCAGAATGAATGAGTAAGCTCATTTTATCTAGCTTCAGATTCAGTGTTTTGCTCTGTAATTTCCATGTCCCCTATTTGCGTACCAAAATAGCACCAAATTATTCAGCAGATACATTCTTTTCTTAATGGGTTGCACTTTCCCTGGTAGCAAGCTGGTCATGTTTGAAGATGGAGGCTTCTCTTGCATCAGAAGCACTAGCAGATGGCAGACATTTTGTGCAATGGCAGTTCTTCACGCAGTGATCTGTACAACACATTACTTTTAGTACTGAATGAAGAAGAACAAATCCTAAGCGAATAACTGAATAAAAAATAATTAAAAATAATTATTTAACAGCATAAAAATATTGAAATGCAGGTAGTTCTCCCCTTTGAGATTTGCTTTTTCATGTGGATAGAATCAGAATTTCTTTGTTACTTGAAAGGGAGCAGAATGTAACAGACCACCGGCTGTCTTCACAGTTCTGAAAATCAGTTCTGTGAAATAGCTCTGTTATTTTGTGATCAGCTGCATTTTGTGTTCTGTATACAAAGCCACAGAATTGCTGATTTACTGCAAAACTTAATTTGGTCTTAACTTTGGAATGAGACCAATGTTTCCATCCCCATACTGCCGATATTACTCTGCGAATTGCAGCAGACCACCTTAAAGAGCAGACGTTTTTAAAGGTTTTTGTTGTTTGTTTTGGTAGTTGTTTGGGTTTGTTTTATTAGTATGATAATTCATTTGTGGTGATCACTTGTTTGTACTGGTGAAAGTGCAAAGAGAGCGATTCATTCAATATTTCTTTGCAACTTTTTCTTTCAGGTGTAATGAAGCTGGCATAGCTCATGTCTTACTGTACTCTGGGCATTGAGAGCAAGCAAGAACCAGTCAGGAGAAGGAGAGTGTAGTATGGAGTGGTTACTGATGGAAGATGGGTTCTGAGCAGGCTGTATCGTGGTTAGCTTAGCTGCTGGTATGTTTCCTGGGGCCCTGTCCGATTGACAGCCTTGTCCCATCCTTAGACTGTTGGGAACAAAGCTAGGTTTTAAAACTATATGTGTGTTTTTATTCTATCTTTGTTAAGTGTATTAAGCAGCTGTTCTGGATTGCTCTGGATCATGCCTGTTATATAATAATATGCGTTTCTTTTTGTTTTCTTTTTCATTTCTTCCTTGCTTTCTAAAACAAAGCAAATGTAAATCGAGAAAACTAACTTTTTTAGTTGGTTTCACATTTTGCAAAGGAAAGAAACAGAAGTGTAATCTCTGCTCTTCAAAATTGTTCTTCCTGCACTTATGCTGTCTTCAGATCTTTGTTACGTGCTGGGAGAACATTTTTGATTGTCAGTTCCAGGCACAAGAACTTCTGGAAACCTTAGGTGCCACATAGAAGTCTAATTCTGTATTTGAAGAACACTGCAGTATGCTGCTTAAGTACTTACCTTGGATTTAAACACTAAAGTAATAATCATAATAAACTGGAAGGCTATCAACAGACGTAACATCCTTGACGTCAACTGGAGTTTGGCCTTGTCTGTGGAGCACAGGACTCAGTTCTATAGGAGGAGTTTGTTCTCTCCTTTGTTGTGTTCTATTTTTTATTACTAGCATGTTTCACCATTCAAACAGGAGTAGATTCTGAAAATTAATGCATGGTTATTGCACACATTGTTATTATTATTAGGATGCATTATTATTATTAGGATTGACTGAAAGCAGCTGAGAGCATTTGTGCATTTGTATTTGCTGTTGTTTCCCTTTTCATTCACTCACCTTTCTCACTTTCTGCATAGGGAAAAACAAGCAGGCGTTCACAAATACTTTCTAAATATCTTCCACAAAAAAAAAAAAAACCTGAAATTTGCATTTACTGGGTTACATAATTGCAAATGCCTAAAATGTACATGAAAACCTGCATCTGTGATTTTTTTTTTCTTCATATGTCCCAATTTAATTGTTACTCACAGCCTTTTTTACAGGCCAGTACTTGTGAGTATTTGATAGCCATCATGGTTTGAATGTAGAGACACAGAATTTTGTAGAAATTTACCTAAAAACATGATTTTGAAATGTTAGTATCTTTATGAAATATAAATGTTTTTATGATCTGTGGTCATTTGTAGCTTCTGCTGTTTTCTACCTCCCCTGTTTTCACCTTCTGAATATCATTATGTGATAACTGAAGACATTACCAATTTCAAGTTTATCTTAGAAGCAATTGGTACATGTGAGGTCAAGGGAAGTTGATAGGCATCTTCTGTGCCTGCAAAGTGTAACCCATGCTGTTGAGCAATATTGAGAAAATTCTTTTTTAGTAGCATGTTAGGATTTATTCTACTGACAAGCAAATATATTCTCAAGTATTTCAAAATGACACTTCAAAGTCGGTGTTTTTTTTTTCTTCCAAATCAATGCTTAAATAATATTTTCTTCCATAAAGCTTGTAAGGTCAACTTTTAAGGTAGACATTCTTTTATTCTCATTTGTAAATTGAATCTGTACTTAAGATACCATTTTTCATGAACTGCTTCCTGCATATACCATTCTTTTTGAAATCTGTGGAGAAGCTGGGTAGAAAGGGCAGATGAAAGACCATTATATTTTTCAGCTGATTTTGTAACTTTAGAAGGAATTTTAAAACACTGCCCACTTAAGGTATACTTCAGAATACTTAGCCCTGCTATT
>PPHD01011461.1:0-18802 GCA_002909625.1 Bambusicola thoracicus
AGTGCTGCAGGGAGCGGAGGGGACGCGAGCCCCCGGCATATGGGAAGTGGCAGCACCACTGCCTGGCATTTGGGCATGACTCTGAGCAGCTCTGGGTCGGGGGGACCCCAGGAGCTCCCGGGGAATGGCTGTTGGTTTTTTGCTTTGGGCAGCCTGTGGAGAGCTGAGAGCCCAGCTCCATGCATAGGGACACAGGTTGTCCCCCTGCTGAGCTGCCTTCCCCTGCCTGGAGCAGAGAAGGGGTGCAGAAAGCTGGCTGGCCACCAACCCAAGCTCTGCCCTGGCTGGTGCCATTCATTTTCACCTCCTGTCTCCCTGCGGTGCCCCACATCCTGATGCTCAGGTGAGGCATCTGAGCTATCAGCAGCAGCGGGAAGCATGGATGTGTTTGAAGCCTCCTTCCCCTGGCTGCTGGGATCCCCCATATTCCACTCACAGCAGAGAGGTGCAAAGCCCCAGATCCTGCTTCTCCCAGGTGTGGGATGCTGCAAGACCCCCCAGGGAAGGTGGCCAGCAGCAGTGCTACTCTCCTACTCTTCTCCTGACCTCATCTCCCCTAGGAGATGCTGAGTTTGAATCCAGGTCTCTAGAGCACCTGGAGTGGGTCCCATTGGTGGAAGAGATGGGAGCACTGCAACACCCAGCTCTCAGTACAGCCAGCAACCATGGCAAGCCCCAGCTGCCCCATGCCCTTACCTGAGGGAGGGCCGAATTGAGCTGCCTCTGGAGCTGGTCACGCTCCCGCAGAGCCTCCTGCAAACGGCTCTGAGTGACAGAGAGCGTCTCGCGGGTCTCCCGCAGGGTGTCCAACAGCTTGTCCCTCTCGTCCAGCATGTTCACCATCAGCTGCTCAAAGTCAGCATCAGCCTCGGAGCCCTGCGGGGGGCCCAGAGGGTCCCCCTCGCTGATGGTGGGCATCACCTCACACATCATGGTGGGACGTGACGGGCAGCCGAGGGTGCCGGAGGTGCCCGCTGGGGTGCTGGTGGGTGCCGTCGAGCTGTGGGGCCCTGATCACATTGCTATGGGCTCTCACGTGCCAGGGGAGCCAGCACTGGAGAGGGTAATGCAGTGCTGAAGGTGGGGGGATTCCCCATCCCTTCTTGGGTGCCCACCGAGGGCTAAGCGGAAACCAGCATTGCTTGAGCAGAGGCAGAGGGATGGCCTTGGCACCCACAAGGTCCTCACAGTCTTAAATCCCCCTGATCTGCTGCGTGGTGCTGTCAGTGCTGTTGAAGCCTTTCGTGCTGCTGCTCTGATGCCTTTTGAGGGGGCCGGAGCATTTATGAGCCACGGGGATGCTCAGAGGGGACTGAAGAGACCCTTGGGGACACGTCCTGATGGCGAGCTTGAGCTGGCAGCAGCACAGGGCAGCTCTGGGGGATATGTGGGCTGCCTGGGCATGTTGAGAAGTCAGATGAGGAAGAGTCGCTTCCCTTGAGGTGGATTCAGACGGTCCCAGCTGGTGCAGAAATGTGTCTTTACTTGGAGCTGCAGCTCTTTAAACACAAGGTGGTGACCTGCAGGAGAGGTGACAAGAGTTCAGTCAGACCCTGGTGGGAGCAAAAGATGGCCTCAGCACCCACAGGAACATGTTGTGTAGTACCCTGCTCCCACGTAGCTGCTATATAGCAGCCAGGGTGGTACCAATCAGGCAGGAACAAAGTGCCTGGGATCCAAAATCCTTCAACTGCCTTCGGTATTTGCATATCCCAGGCCAAGACCATCCCTGGATCACTGCCCAAGTGGAGAGGTGTCATTCCCCGGCCAAGGCCAGGGAGGAGAGGCTGGAGAGGAAAGGCAGAGCTGCCAGCTTGGGTGGCAGCCTGGATTTATGCTGGATTAAAGCATAGCTGGAGCCAGGGCTGTAGCTCTGGGGGTGCTGCTGGCACCTGCAGCCTCGCCTCTCCTTCTGCAGCCCAAACCCACAGGTAGAAGAGTGTGGGGCATCTCACAGAGCAGGACGTGGAGACTTCAACTAATGGGAGCGCTGGGTGCCAGGAAGTGCTGGGAGGTGATGCTGCAGGCAAGGAGCCATTTCTGCTGATGCAGCTCTTTGGGTACGCTTCAGCCTGCTATGGTTGGACAAGGGTGCCCAGCAGCACACCAACCACCTGGAGACCTGCCCATCCCATAATGCAAGCCTTTGCCTTTGCCTTCAAGGGAATGATCCTGGGGCCAAGCAGCAAAACACAACGTAGCGAGATGGGTGCAAGAGCCACTTCTCTAGTGCTGGTTATGGGATTGTTACCCTTAACGCAGCGAGTTTGGAAGGTTTTACAATAGATGAAATGCTTGAGACATTGTCTGGAAATCCCGATCTCACCTCCTTCCAAACCAAAAGGTGCACACGGACAAAAAGACCTGCATGCAGTTATGGGCCGGAGCGGCCTGTCCTGCACTTCTGAACTGCAACAACAGCCCAGCATCAAAGAGCCCAAGCACAGCAGGGCTGTTCCCCCCGCTCAAAGGCAGCGTGTGCAAGGAGATGCTTTTGTGCACACCCGGCTGTGCAGGCATCCGAGGCTGAGGAAGCTGTAGCTCCGTTCTTGGGCTGACATTGGCTCATCAGCTGATGGGAAGTTTGACACAAAAACCCTCTAAAAATAGAGAAGCTCTGGCAAAAAGCACCAGCCCCTCAGTGTGCATCCAGCGCTGCAGGGCAGCTCCTGTGTGCAGGGATGCGGGCTGGGGGGTCCCACAGGTGGGCGTCCCACTGCCTCTGCCTTGTAGATGCGAGCATCTTGGCAAAGAGGAGTCTTATCTTAAGGCTAAGCCCTATCAAGTCTGAGTGCAGAACCCACACGGAGTGGCTTTCATATCCTGTCTCACTGCTGTGCCTCTGTGGGTTGAGAATGGAGAAAGTGTGTCTGTGCCATGGAAAGCCAGATGTCCCCAAGCGCAATGTAATGGGAATGGCAAAAGCAGCCCCGTGGCTCATCCCTCCCCCCCGGCTGTTGGAGAGGAAGTGAAGGAATTAACGTGTGAATTAAGAGACATCAATCACAGCACAGAGCAATGAGCCTCGTGGGGGAAGCTCTGAGGGAGCTCAGAGAGGAGAAACGCTGCAGGGAATGGCTGGGACATAAATCTGATGGCGGCTGCGATGGGATGGAAAAGTATCCCAGCTGCAAAGGAGACCGAGACAGCCTTGGTGGCTCCTTGTACCCCATAGAGGGAACCCAAGGGGCCGCACTGATGGGTGCAGGAGGAGGTAGGTCCAGATTTACCCCATGCATCACCCAAGGGTACGTTTTCCCAACCCAGCAGGTACAGGTGTTGTGGACATAACTTCTGCTACAGACCTCAACAGCTGGAGAGGCAGCGATGAGCCTTCCTAGCACCACAAAGCACTGCCAAAAGCCCTCCTGCTGGAGCAGCCGGGCTGATAGCTGAGGAAAGGAGAAGTCACCTCCTTTGAATCCATCCGTCCTCCCACTCCACAGGTTTGGGAGTGATTATTTCTGGACGATTTCTGGATTCAGTCATCGTGGCTCAAATCGGAGCAACAGAAAAGCACAGTCCCCAGAGAGCACAGCTAAAGAGAAGGTCTGTCACCCGGGCTCCTTCGGTTGCAAAGGTTTTAGCTGTGATGCTGAGCGATGAAGCCGGATCCAAGCTGGGTTTGATATCTGCTGTTGTTGGGGCTGAAGACTGCTTGGTGAACAACACGAAGCTGAGCGTGCAGGGATGTGCACAAACATAGGGACGTGCACAGCTGCAGGGAGCTCACCCCATGTGTCAGCTCACACCCTCCACAGATGGCTTTGTTCAGGACAGACCACCTCAAACCACCGGATTATCTCCATCTTCAACAGGAACAGAAAACCTCTTATTTCCATTCACCTCCTCCTCCATGTGAAGCTCAGCATTTCTCAAGCAGACCTGAACACTTTTAAGCTCCCCGGGGTCACTGATGTGCACCGCCACCCACAGCGTTGCACACTTACCTGGGACTCCAGCAGCAGCAGGGCAGACCAGAGGCAGCCCTTCATTGCTGGATGTGAGCGGGCTCCAAGCCTGCTTGCAAAACACTGCCTGCGAATCTCAACTTTTCAACCGCATCTGCTAAAACCACATAAATGCCACTGCCTGGGTTTAGAGGGCCTTATCTGATGGGATAATCATTGGGTAGAGGAGTGGGGATGCGAGGAGACAGCTGGTGAGCTGAGAAAACAGACACTGAGCAGCTCTAGCTTTTTGCTGGGTATTTTTAGCCCTGCAGGGCTGCCAGGCACAGCCTTGCTGGAAGCAGGTTTGTTGCTGGTGAAAACGTACTTTCTTTACTACCTCTCCCCTCAAAACCATGCATTCCTCACAGTTTGCTATGGCAAATCAGCACAGCCATGCACTGCCTGCCCGGGGAGGATGGTTTGCAGTGACAGAGCCCAGATGTGGAGCAGCTGATGGAGAACAGCGGCTTGGTTTCTTTCGCCCTTGGGCTGCTTGTTTGCTCAGTGTGACACTGTAACAAGCCAAGCTGGCAGTGAGATGCTTGGCACCCACCCGGTGCCCTCACTGACAGCCCCACGGGAGCACCCTGCCTCCTCTTATATGACGGAAAGAAGCACCCCCAGCATCCATCCACGCAGGCACAGACAGCCTTGTGGTTTCCCTCTGAACGGCTTCGCTCTCATCTCAGCCCTGACAAAGGAAAGGGAAAAAAAAAATCCTCTATGGCTCTGTCAGCAAGATCATCAGCCCAGCAGGCAGCTGGCAAAGAGGGTTTAATGCACACCTCGGAGGCAACAAGAGATGGATCGTCCCATAAAAACGTCAGCTTGATCTTTTCCATGCTTAGAAAATCCTCAGCTGCCCAACCTGCCCTGAAGAAGCAGCACAGCACAGCCCACACCTCACAGAGCCTGGGGTGAGGGCGGCTGCCCTCCACGCTGCCCACCACCCCTTCCAGCCCACGTCTGGGAGGAAGGAAGAGGATGATGCTCTTTTGCTGCAGGCTTTTCCTCGCAGCGCTTCTTTTTTGCACCTTCTCCTTGTGATGCTGTGTTAAACACGGTTATACCTGTATACATCGTATATACCCTGCAAGCATCCCGCTGATGGCTCAAGCCCTTTCCAGCCTCTCTTCAGAGCTGTTTTGGAGCAGCCACCCCTGGCCCACGGGACCACTCATAGACAGCAGAGCATCCACAGGACCTCACGGACATCTCCACCCACAGCTCTGCCACAGGGCCCCACCTTCAGTGGGAGATGTGTTAATTACAGGCTGAGACGATGGAGATCACTCCCGCGCATGAGACAAACAAGATGCTGAAACGCCCTGACTCAACAGAGGCAGCTGTCATCGTCAGCACAGGGCCTGGAGATGGGAATCTCTGCTCAGGGCGGGTGTCTGAGACGCATTTGCCACGTGCTCGTGCAGGCAGTGGGCTGGGATGTCACCTCCCGAGGCGTTTCTCCCCCAGCAGAGCTGCTGCTTGTGGCACGCTGTCCAGATGGGGTTTGTCTGCATTGGAGACAGCCGGCTGAGCCCTGCACGGAGCTCCCCACATCCCCCTCCAGCCTCATGGGCTCCGAGGGCCCCCCTCCATCCTTCCTTTCCCTGCTGTGCTCAGGCGCAGACCCCCACCCATGTGCTCCCCAGGTTTCTTACAGCTCCACCAGCCTCAGCAGCACTGCGCAGAGACTCAAACCCCCGGCTTCTCCGTTCCGGAGGACACGTTGGGAAAATCTTCATTTCAATAAGAAAAACCAGCAGATTCGGCCTCATCCCAGCAGCTCTCACAGTTCCTTACATTTACACCCTCGCCTCAGAGGGACCACAGGGGCACACCGTGGCCTCGGGGACCTCCAGTAACAGGAGAAGGACAAGACCCAGTAGCCAATGAGGCCCATACGCTGGTGGCATCTCCACGTCCCACACTGCAGCCCTGCCGATGGCAGGTACTGCACAGATGGCACTCAGCCGTTGCCAGGGACAGCCTGTGGCCAGGACACCCAGGGACAACGAGGGAAACGGGGCATTCTGCCTAGAAATAAGGTGCCAATTTTGCAGCAGTAAAGGATCGATTCACACAGTGAAGGGTGAGATGGTTCTGCACGTGGAGAGACACCGCCGCTGAGATCTGTGCTGTGGGTGTAACTGAGACAAGGTGTAGTTGCTCTCTGGCCTGGCCCCAGTGCCACGTCCTGGCAGGAGATGCTGCAGGATGGGATGCTTGGGCAGCACCCCCAGGGTTTGGACCCTGACTTGGAGGTGGCGGGGCTACAGTGAGTGACTCTAAAGCATAATGAAAGGATCCTGCAAGCAGAGAGAAGACAGCGACTCCCAGCATCTGACCTTAATGCTCACCCCTGCTCTGAAGGCTGGCTCCAGACTCAAAAAGCTGTTCCCATCCTCAGCCTTTGCTTGTTCCAAGCTGCTAACTCAGGGGAGAAACAGGGAGGAAAGATGTCCAGATCTTGCTGCTTCTTTGCAGTAAGTAAGTGTTAGTATTCCACCGATATTTATAGTTCCCTGTGGGAGGGGAGGCATTACACACAACTTCCAGTGGGTATTTTCAGAAAGCCACCTGCTCACCACCATTGTGCAGGAACACCTTTGTTCTGCAGCAGAAAGGTCGGCAGACGAGGAGCTGAAATCTCTGCCACGTCCTCAAGGCAGACATGGGATGTGTGGGGCAGGGGATGGTGAGCACCCCAGCAGGGGATGGCACCACATCTGTGCTCAGCCACCTGTGCCAATATGCAGGATGTTATTGCCTGGAGAGCATCACATTGGTCATGTTACGGTCCCTGACTTAGTTTCCCTGCTTCTGGATGCAAATTGGGCCGTCTGTCCCCACCTGATCCCAGAGAAAGGCAAAACCTGTTTGTTGCTAGGAGGAATCTGGCCTGGGAAGGGACTGCTGGGGTCGAGACACCAACAGGGACTGAAGGACAGAGCCAGGGGAGTGATACCGACCGCAGGTGGGACTCAGAGCGGTGGCTGTGATTTCACATGGGGGTTTTGCCATGGGCACATCCCTCCAATTGCAGTGAGGAGTTATTTCACCCAGGAGCCTGACACCCCAGGGCTGGGGCTGTCCTCCTCGCTGCCAAACTGGCACCCACGTGTGCTAATTTATTCAGCAACTGAGGAAGAGCTGCCAGCACGAAGGGAGCTGCTGAAATCTGCACCGGGGGTGCAAAGACCTGAGTAAAGCCATGGAGGAGCCTCATCACCCAGCCAGGCATTGGCACCCACATCACAGCCAGCAGCTGGGGCTCATGGCACGGCCCTGGGGACATGGGAGGCTGCAGGCTGGAAGGAAGCCCAGCTGCAAACACAACCCAACACATCTCCACACCCAGGAGCACTGTCCTCACCTTAAGCATGGGCTGCACGCTTGGAGTGCTGTTGAGGAAGGTAACTAATTACCCAGGGAGGTAATTAGTGAGCCAGAGAGGCAACTTGGGCTTTTAATGTGAAATCTGGGAGCTGCTGGCACACATTCAGAGCTAGCAGCGGGCAGACTGGGGAAGTGCCCAGTGCTGCTGGCTCCGGTTTGCACTGCGGCAGGCTTGGGAACACATCCCTCAATCTCACTCTGGGGGGTTTCACAGCCAGTGCAACCTGAACAGGAAAAGCAACGCTCCAAGAGCACGACCCACACCACTGGGAAGCCTCCAGAGCTCAGCACCTCACCGCCACTGTAGCACACAAGCAGAGATAGAGGCAGTGAGACCCCAAGCCTTCCCCGCGCCCCCCATTCCACATCCAGGGGCACCCCCGGGTGTGAGGACACCACTTTCTTCCACTCTCCCCAGACATGGGAGGTTTTAGCTCTTCCTACCCAAGAAGAACACCAACATCGTGGTTGAGGCTCTGGATGGTGCCAACCAAAGTCATCTCGGACAGCCCTGGTAACTCGGGGATGTGGGGGCTCCCATTGCATTCATCCCCTCTGCTTTCCCTTCCTTATGCAAAATGCAGGCTGACACCATTCTCCTCCTGACTTTTGCTTCAGCAAGTTGTTCAATCAGTTTGCTGATGGCAAAGTGAACATTAACCGCTTTTCACCCAGCTACAGACACTCCTTGGTGGGGAGCGGGACACAGCACCACGCTCAGCTCAGTGCAATTGGGCACCAAGATAACGGGGCCAGATCCGCACGGGGACAGCCCTATGGAAGTGACCTCAAGGCTGCCCTGCAAGGCAGAGAGGGTGCAGGCAGCCGGGTGTCAGCTCCTGGCACCGCATCCCTGCGGTTTACGGCAAGTGACACAGGCAGACGCAGCCGCACGGGGACATCTGAGGACAGTGACATTTAAAAGGCGGCCAGGGGCAAGGCACAGACACTGGAGCTCTGTCTGCCTCTGTCTAACCTACATTGAGCAAGTACACATCTCCAACCCACCCTTGTCGTTAAGCACGATTAGCCCACAGAGCTCGCTGGCACACAGCTTGCAGGCACAGCACAGGGGCCACGTGCCGGCCCCAGCCAGGCAGTGCCATGCATTTCAAGCCCGGTTTCTTGCAAGAGGGAATTGCAGGTGGTGACTCTGCCCCTGCACGTCCCCAGATGTCTTGTGGCAATGGCTCGCCATGCCAATGAAGTGTGCATCCCAAAGGTGCTGTGCTTTGGGAACTGAGTCGAGAAGGGAAATCCACGTCGCTGTCGCGTAGGAGAAGAGTGGCATCGGCTCAATCCTTATTAGCCACCAAAGAAACCACACGGAGCACCTCAAAAATACCCAAGCATGGGAAAGGCTGCACTTGGAGCTCACTCCTCAGGGATGGAGTCCAGGAGGACATGATATCAGCGCGGCTTCCTCCAGAGATCCCAAGGTCTGGAGAAGATGGGGAAGAGTAAATCCAGCTGGGTGAACACCACCAGCCTTCAGCAGAGCCCCGAGGCTTTGCCCAGCTCCTCACTAATGCTGCAGAGGCCCCAGCCACACCGTTGTCATATTTCCTTCCATCACCCCAAAGGGCGGTTGCCATACTGGTCCTTCCATCACCCCAAAGGGTATGAGGTGGTTGCCATACTGACCCCTCTGCCCGAGGAAGGCTCCTGCAGGCACTCAGAACATGGAGGGCAGGAAACCTTAAAATCCTTGGAGGATGGATGGGGGGATGAGGGTGAATCCAATGTTGGGTGCCTTCTCCATTCAACACGTGCAGCACAATAAAGCTCACGAGCTGAAAGGATGCATGTGGGGTTGGGGCAACAGGGAATTGGGTTTGTGGGATGCCGTGAACTCTGTTTTACGACTGTAGTGGCAATGCTAAATCACAGCTTGTCAAGCAGTGATGGAACACCTGGTGGGAAGGCATGGCTGACCCAGGGGAGCTCAGGTGCATGCCGTGTACCTGAATGATGGAAGGGGTGGAGCCAGGATCCACCCCTTCCCAGACCCCATTTAAGGGCTGGCAGGGTAGGCAAGGGGGGATTTTGCTGGAGATTCCTGCACACCTGGAGCCTTCTGAAGGTAAGCAGCTTCTTTCCTTTATTTCTGTGCCTACAGCTGTTGTATCTGAGCAAATCCTTGCTTGCTGCAGCCTGGGGCCTTGCTGTTCTGCTGTCTTTGCTGCACTTTCTGTAGCGTTACACCATCATAACACAAAGGGAGCCTCAGGAATGAGGGGAGGAACGTGCTGGTATCTGGCCAACACTGTGAGGTAGGGAGCAGCACCCCAGGAGCCCTGCAAGGACCAGAAATGTCATTTCCTTCAGTCTCTGTCTACAGGCAAACCAAGCACAGCAGCTAAGATGCTCTTTAGTGAGCTTAATTACTACACTTGCAGGCAGCTTTAAGCTTCTGTCTTCTCTGTAGTATGGATTTGGATTCCAGACATCCTACAGTGCCCAGCTCCTGCTGGTGCAAATGGAGCCAGCTACTCCTGCCCAGCTCCATCAGCAACGGCCTAGGGATAGTTCATCCCAAAGCAGCCTGTCCCCAGGACCTGTGTGACCACTGCAGTGCTGCAGTCCCTCCAGGCAAGACAGGGGAAAACACAGCATGCCAGAGGTTGGTGGGGTGCTCATCCAAGCAGAAGTGGCTCCGGCACCATGCTCTGCTCTGACCTTCCCAGGCTCAGATGTCCCCCTGAGGCCATCAGCCCCCCTGAGATGACCTTTACCTACTGTGCAACGTGGGGATGTTGGATGAGTGCCCAGGGTATGCACACCCAACAGATGTTGCTCCCAGAACTCGTCTGCAAGAGGAAATGCACCGATTCATCTCATCTAATTCTGGAAGGGGTTTGGATTGGACAGCTGTAAGCCCTTCCCTGCTGTCACACAGTGGATCCAAGGCCATCTTGTTAGAAGTGAAACTTGCTGCTGTGTTTCACCTTGCTAATATCCACACCAGGCCCTTTGCCAAGCCTGAGAGATGAAAGAAGATGAGGATCAAATCTTCTGGAGACATGGAGGAATGCAATTCCTGAATCCCAAGAACTGAATATCATTGCGGATTGGCTCTCTCCATTCCCTATGCCCCATCCTCTAGCTCAGTATGCTCTGGGGAACCTGAGATAAGACAAGAAGGCTTCTGGGTCAACCTTGGTCTTGTGGAGGGGAACAGATGGGCTTTCTGGTGGGACTGCCATCCTGAAAAGCAATTACACATGAAGCCATCCCCAACAGACTGCGATGTGCTCTGGCCCAGGGCCCAAATCATCGTGAGTTTGGATTTTAATTAGGGCCGTTTTGGGTATCTGTTCTCTACTTCCCTCCAGATAATGATTTAATTATTACAGACATGTCTTCAAATTAGCAGCTTCCTCGGTGGATTATTCAGCTGGGATCTCCTCAGTTACGGTGCCCATCTCTCTGCCATTAAAAGAAGAGGCAGGAAAAACATGAAGGCAAACTGAAACTTCCTGGAAAGAGAACCCCAATGCAGAGCAGGGGCCACTGTCAAGCCTTTCTCCTCCCTTTATTTCACCGTGGATTAAGAAGCCTTGCTCCAAAACACATGCTGTGTGCCTGCATGATGCAAGACCATGGATGGTGTAACAGCTGCTTGTGTCCCCCCGTCACTGAGCCTTGTTATCAGCAGACCACAAGCAGGTGGGGAGTCCAAGGGTGAGAAGGAGAGAGTGATAGACTGGAAGGTAGGACCCCAAACTACTTCTTTCTAGTGGGATGGCATGTCTGGTGATCCCCAAGGAGGAAGGAGCTCAGGAGACATGGTGAGGACCCCATTTATTGCCTACGTTGGAGCCTCCCAGCCAGCTCTCTGTTGGGAATTACTACAGGGCAAGGGGAAGGCAGGTGATGGTGGGAGCAAGCAGAAGATAAGATACAAGTTCTGACAGCAAGTCAGACCTACTCCTTGAGCAGTAGAGCCAGGCAGGGACTGTGCCGGGCTCCGGGCCTCAGGCATGAAGGCTGGAAGAGAACGGCAGCACTGGTTGCAAAAAAGAAATACCAGACACAGGCAGAATGAAGGACACAGCACAGTGATGGTGAAACCTTCAGAGTGTAGCTTGACAATGTGCCTTGGTGCCAATGAGCAGTAATTCATCCACAGAACAGCCAAGTTCTGACTAAATCACCAGGAGATGAGCTGCTTCCCTGCTGCAAGAGCCAAGCTGAGCACCTTCATGCTGTGGGGCTGCAGCAAGCTCCTTAGGGCCTGACATCACCCCTCTCCCCATGGCAGGACAAGGAAGCGGAGGATGTGCACGTGTGGCTCCCCATCCCTTGCCACAAAGCTCCAGCCACATACTGAGACTCTCTTTGGTCCTTTTCTACCACATCATGTGAGCTTCTGACTGCAGGAGCTGCAGGATTTCCCTCACTGGCAGTGCTGTGACTCCCATGCTACAGGCAGAGCAGTAGGTTTTGCAGCAGTTGCTGGAGAAGCACTGCTGCCTCTCCCTGCTGCAATGGGAGCTGGGGCCACTGTGGGAAGTCTCTGCTGGCTCCTCTGTCACTGCAGCTCACAGCACAGCAGCTTAAACCAGCTGCAGCTCTTGCTGCTGCAAGAGGAGCCCTCGAGCACAGCCATGCGTGAGTCTGCATCTGGAAACACAGCCTGGGTGTCTCAAAATGAGCCTGATGCCCTATTTGCGAGGCTACAGCAGCTCTCCTCCACTGGTTCCTTGCCTGAACACACAAAGCAGATGGGCAGTAAAGCAGCTGGGTGATGCAGCCTGTTTCCCAGCTAACAGGCTGGGGACTCAAAGGCCAGGCATTGCCTGTCTGTCCACCTCTCCTGTGGTCACAGGCCTGGGAGAGTTCTGAGCTCTCTATCCCATTGGATTTGCTATGAGACCATCATGCCTGACAGTGAATGGGGTGAGGGAAAAGGCTGCGCCAACATGAGCCATTTCATTTCCTTGAGAAACTGGGCTAAAGAAGATGGGAGTGGAAGTGACACAAAAGAGAGGATATTCATTAACCCGATAAAACCTCCTGGAATATGATAACAGCAGCAATAACAGACACCTCCCCTCTGGCTGAGGACAAAGAAAGGCTTCCTAGTTATGAAGAACAGGAAGAAAATTGGAGTGGAAGAAAGGAAATGATGTCTGAAATGTCAGATGTTATTAAAAAGCCTTTATCTAGGGAGAAACGATGAGCGATGAGAGCGGGGATGCGATGGGAAGCTGAACAGCTGGAGAGTGAGTGGGATGGGGAGGAAGCATCCAAGCAGGGCTCTGCTGGCCCCTGGCAGCCACACAGTGCCTACAGCAGACAGCCAACTTCTGGAGGCACATGTGGGGCTGTGCAGTGAGAAGGGGAGGGCAGCAGCCATGGGGAGCCCCATTCTCTTAGCCTCACAAAGCTGCTGTGAATGTCTCTGTGCTTTTAGGCATCCTGTGCAGCATCACCAGCCCTGTTCCCTGCCACCCGTGGGCCACACCGCTGCCATAACGTGATGTGATGTCCCTGCTCTGCACGTGGATGCTACATCGCTTTCTAAGGGCACCATCAACACAGTGAGGAACCCACAGCTACCAGAATCATGAGCTAAGAAGCAAATCAAGCAGCCTCTCCAGCTTCTCCATGAGCAGTGGGATGAAGCCCCAGGTGCTGTCCTACCACCCCAGGAGCTGAGCTGTAGCACACACATCCAGGCAGAGCCCCAGCTGGTGCCCACACCAGGTGAGCGTGGCCTCATGTGGCCCCGGCTTTTCAGGCTGATGGCCAAGGAGAGGAGAATGTGGGCTGGATCCGTCACGCAGCATTGCGGGCTCTCCAGCTCCCACAGCAGAGTGAAGGCAGCTCCAGCCCGGAAGGCTCAGCCAGAGCTGCTCTGCTCTGGTTCTTCCAGCATAGACACAAAGTCCCCCTCCTGCTCACACTGCTGAGATGAGCCGGCCCTCCCCAGCCTCTTCGGCGTCTTGCAGGCAGCGAAGCGAGGAGATCCGCAGGCAGCAGTGGCTCAGACTCCCCACTGCAGCCTCCCTGCTTGGCATCGCTCTCTGCTGCTTCCCTGCGAGCTGTGTTTGTGGGTAGCACCCCCAAGGGGAGACCCTGACATGTACAGAGCCAGCTCCCACCCAGCGAGTGCTGGAAGCAGGCACACACATGCAGAGCCTCTCCTCGACTCTGCTTTAATATGCATGCAATATGGCCAGAGCTGCTCTGCATCTGACAGTATTCACTTTTCAGAAGAGAAGCAGCAGCAGCCAGCAAACAGCACGCATCTCCCTGCCAGAGCAAGGTCGGGGCAGGCGGGGTGCTGGGAGCTGCGGCTGCACATGGGATGGACTCTTTTGAACTCAGACATTGTCTTCAGAGCATGATATGGAGACAGCAAAGCTGTCACAGTGGCTGCTGTCATCTCAGCATCCTCTCGGAGCCGCCAGTCTGCACCAGCTGCAGCCTGCCCTGGGTACCAGCATTACCAGCACTCAGCCCGTGCCCACGAGCCCTCCCAGGTGCACCGCGTGTGGCACCGCGTGTGTCTGGAAGCTCCTTCTCCCAAAGGATCAGCCTCAACCCAAGCTGGTGGTGAGTGGGGCAGAAGCAGACTGCAGATCACCGGAGCACGGCCTGCGGCACCTCGTGCTTTGGGGAGGAGGGGCTCAGGCAAACCCCCACGTGTGCCATAACTGCTGCCTGACGGAGACAGATCTCTCTTTCCTCCTCCCCAGCATCACAACTTGGATGACAATCCCTGGATGGCTGCCATCGCTTTGGGGCTGCCATATTAACAAAAAAAGGGTTCTCATTTGATCATCTGCTTGCCGTTAATTTAGTTACAAGAGTTTTGCAGTGATCATTTTTGGAGATGGCAATCGGAGCATCTCTGCGAGCAGAAATGGCTATCGTTCCCCATCTCCTTCGTGTTTACATGCAGATAAAGACATTTTGTCTCCTAAAATGAAGCCAAAATCAGCCCCAGCACTGCCAATCATCGCACGGCTCCTCATGAGCGCCGGTGTTGCTTCCAAATCGCACGCCGTCAATAAATCTAATTGTAACTGCCCTGCAGCAAATGGCACCAGCCTGCACTTTGAGAGCTCTCCCACACGTACTCCACTGCCTAAAAATACCAGCGCTTTAATTCTCCAATGACTCGGCTATTGCACAGCCACCCTCTTTTTCTTTAATGCACATTGCTGCACGGCTCGGTACAGGACATCTGTTACGCTACAAAGGGTGAGATTCTGCACTTCAGATCCGGTGTTTGAATAATGCAACAGCTCTGTCACTCTTTGGGGTAAAATGAGCATTGATTCCTTTTGCTCTGTGTGCTGGGAGGTGTCTCCCTTAGGGGGGTTTGGGGAAGCAGGGACCGGGAGGGGAAACTCAGTCCTGATGTCTCACCTCTGCATCAACCAAAATATAACCTAAAACTCAACCTGTTGCCAAAGAGAAGGCCAGTTGTCTCTGCTGACTGGCCCAGGCATGCTGGCAGCACTCAGACAGTGCTGTTTCTGCCTCAGGACAGAGCACACGTGGATCTCAGACAGACAGCATGGACAAAGCAAACCCTTTCTGGACCTGGGCTGGAAGAAAAGACAACTTGTATCAGGAAAGACGAGCCTGCTGGTCAGGAGAGCTCACCATTAAACACTGACAGAGCTAAGATAAGCCATGTTGTTGTGTCCAATGATTGGGGACTATAGAGCCCTTGCTCTGCCCTCAGCATCCCAAAGATGCAGGCATCCAGCACTGCACTGCCAATGAGAAGTAAGGACAGCAACTGTTCCCAGGCAGACGGGAATCTCCAGGACTTCCACTCATCAGCTCCTCCAAGTGGGAAAGCAGTCCCCAGCCTTTTGCTTGCTGTGGGTCCTTGAGGGGCTTTAGGTTTGCCCAGTGTGCTACCCAAACCCAGGTACGGGGCAAACCCACAACCTGGCCAGGTTCTCCCATGGATGGTGCTAGGATGTCAAGGCATGATGCTCTGTCTCACCTCAGGGATGTTGGGTTTGGACCCATCCCCAAAGGACAGGAGAGTACTGACCTGCATGCCTTAGTTATGGGGCTCTGGTTGCTTTGAACTCCGTGGCATGCTCACAGCCCACCCGGCCATCCAGGTGCTTTAGGAGCTCACTCCCAAAATGAGAATGTCATCTCACGGCCTCACCTGGAGAAATCACGCTCTCACAAGGTACTCATGTGTATGTGGGACAGCCTGGGACCAGAATAACTTCCCCCCCCGGCTGATCAACGTGTGAATAAATCTGCCTCAGCCAAAAATAACCTCTGGACCTTTCTCCTTCCTGCAGTACGCTTGAGGGGGGGAAGCCAGAAAGAGGCTGAGATCTGGGTAGTGAGTACAGCTGCCAGGCACTGGATTACAGGGAAGATTAACTGGATGTTTGAGGGTGTAAACTTTGTATGAGCCCATCTTTCTCCTCACTGTCCACAACCCCTGGCACCACAAGTTCTTGGACAGGGAACAGTACCAGGCACCACCAGGAAGATTAAGGGCTTCGGATCAGGTTTATGACACATATGTTAATGCCTTGGCAAGGCTATAAACACCCTCCCTCATTTTGGAAGCCTGAAGGGCCAGGCTTGGCAGGAGAGGCTCTGTCCCAGGATGCAGCACATTCACGAGGCTCCTGAAGAGGTGAGCAATGGGGGAGCATTATGGCTGAGCATCGCCCCTTTCCTATAATTCCACCACCCAATGCCCAGCCCAGTCTTTGCCTCTTGGCTACTGAACCCTCTGGGCACCACAGTGCATTTATTCTGCCCCAACACATTATCCACATCTCAGAGGATGCTAGCAGGAAAGGTAAAACCCATCTGGAATGATGAAGACAATTCATTTCTACCGAGAAAGGGTGACAACCAAAGCTTTAAACCAGCAGCACGCCTGGCAGAGGAACAGCAATGTGGGACAGATCCCTTCTCCTCCAGGCTGGCCCACAGTGCCCTAGCCTCTGCTTCTCTCTCTTGGATGCTGAATGCCCTCCCTGCTGCACGTTCCCATCCAAAGGAACCAGCTGCACACTGCTGAGGAGGCTGCAGGGGAGGGAAGCACCACATCAGGCAGCAAAACGGCCTGGGAACTGCCCTCTCCTGGAAATGATTTGCAATGGGCAGGATGAGGAAAAAGAGCTCTCGTTTGTTGCTTATTTTCTCCCTCTTCTTTTTTTAATGCCATTAAAGGCAGCCACCCAGGCGGTGCAGCCTTACGCCTGCGAAGAGAAGCGTGGAAGAAATTGAAAAATGGGAGCTGGGAAAAAAAAAAAATCTGCATTTCAGACAAATTCCAGCCTTGTCAGTTCTGTACGATTACTGCGCTGGAGACAGCGACCTGTGAGCTGATTGACAGCACCGGGATGGAGATACAGGGAAGGAAAGGCAACCTTGAAGAGGTACAGTCAGGCCCTTCGTGCCTTTGAGAAGTTTTGGCACCCAGTTGCATGATGCCTCCACGTGTGGGATGGGAACCACTGCACTGTGGTGCAGCACAGGGGCAGGCAGGGCTGTTTCCAGCACAGCTCTGCATAAAAATGCCAGAGAGACGAAAACCCACTTCATTCCTTTGGGTGTCCTCACCATGCAACCTAAACTGATGGCTTTACAGCGTCCCCACAAGCATCTCAAGCTGCATGACCAGAGCACAAACCACACGAAAATCCAATTACATCAGCACAACTTTTCTAATAGCAAAGGGCTCTGAATCGTTTCACTACTTCACAGCCTGAACTGATGCTGGAAAGTCATCCTTGCACCTGAGCATCACCGGGCACCAGCACCAGCCAGCTGCTCTCGCAGGTCCCTGACAAACCTCCAGGAAGAGCCTGGACATCAGTCCCACCTCCCAGCCATCACCCTGCCGAGATGCCCACAGGGATGTATGTGTTGGAGCATCATCAGGAGCAGAGATATCCATGACTCCCAGAGCACTGGAGCCACAAAGACACCAGCTTTCCATCTCTACAGGCAGCACCACAAACAAGAAGCTCCTGGACCATGCAGGCACAACCATGCAGGTACCAAACTCCAGCTGACACCTTGTCTCTGTACCAGCTCGCAATGCAGTGCCACGGTGTCAAACCCACCGGGAGAACCTCATTCTAGCATATAAGCAGATGGTGGAAAATGAGCTTAAGCAAATATTTTGCCAGCACCTACTTGGCCAAAACTGGGGCATCCCCAGAAGGTTTTGTACAGCTTTAACAAAACCTATCTTCCTAAGCCAATTGTGGTTATAATGATGCAATTTGGGGGATAAATGAGGCCCTGAAGGGCTGGTGCTATTCAGGAGGAAATCACAGTGTCTGGAGGCAGCTTGCCATAGCTGTACTGAGACGGCATCGGCTGACAGGAGAATAGGAAGCAATGTGAGCACAGCTGGAGACAGCCAGGCTGGCTGGATGCTCACTGGGCTGATCCAACGCCAGGCTCAGCGAACACCCACCCGGTGCTGAGCTCAGGACCATCCCTGCGAGCTTCCCCATGAGCTGGTCCAGCCCCAGGCTCAGTGCTGGGTGGATGCTCGAGGGCTGATTCAGACCTAAGTGGATGCTTGCAGGCTGGAGACAACACAGAGGGAGGCAGGAGGACACGGCACATGGAAATCGGAGCAGAAGGCCACAGGTAAGGACTGGTCTCATCAGGACGTCCACCCATAATGGAAAATGGGAGCCAGGGGTGCAAAGGGATAGCTTGGGACCACAGTGGGGGGCTGCTTGGGGCAGAAGGCAGCTGGAAAAGCAGAGAACCCCCCCTCTTCACTCCGGGCTTCCAGGAATCGCTGCCCCCCCAAAACCCTGCAGCTTGGAGGAGGTCTGGCCACCTCTTCACCCCTCCTGCCCACACATCCTGTGGGGATCAGGCAGCCCCCAGCTACGGGGGGCACAGCAATCCCTGGGCTCAGATTCCTGGCCTATGGGTGATGCCTATGGACAGAAGATCCCGAGGGTGAGGATGACACCCCCAGACTCAGCCTCTGTCCAATGGAAACAGGGATGCTCAGCACATCCCTGACTCACAGACCCCCTCCAAGCGGCATTGGGGTGAGACAAAGCTCCCCCAGCCGCAGCACCCTCTCTCGCACGGCCCCTGGGGGCAGCGCATCCCCCACCTGTCACGGCGCGGCAGAGCATCCCCAGTCCAACCCCACCGGGGGTAACAACGGGGAGCGAAGCCCGGCCGGCCATCTCCAGGGGGGATGCGGAGCATCCCTCGAGGCGGCAAAACGAGGAGAGCTCCCCCGGGCAGCCCCACCGGGTGGAGGATGCAGAATGGAGGCTGAGCATCCCCTGCCCGGCCCCGCGGAGAGCTGAGCATCCCCCGGGGCGGCGTGGGCCCGGCCCCGCCCGCACTCACCGAGCGCCGAAGTCGCTGGAAGCCGCCGCCGCCGCCGCTGCCTCCCGCCGCCCGCCCCGCCCCTGCGTCGCCGTCCCCGCCTGGCCACGCCCCCCGCC
>PPHD01011462.1:0-18802 GCA_002909625.1 Bambusicola thoracicus
CACCTAAGAGGCTTTCTTTGCCTCAATTAATAAGTCATCGAGGACCAGTGTGAGCCCTAGTACAGAGAGCCATGGAAAGGAAAAAAGTAACGTGGCCAGTTTTTTCTTGGTCTATTCATCACTGAAGCCAATGGAGTTGAAGCAGACATAAGCACTTTGCACTGTGTATTAGTGGTAATACAAAGAATAAACTCCTAGCTTTTTCTTTAGAAGAATGCTTTACTATTGTGGAAATCTCAGTAACAAAGAGACTCAAATCCTGCCATTCTGAATATAATTTATAGGGTCAAACAAGGGTGATCACTATGAAGGCGGAGGAATAAGATATATCCTCCTTCTCTTCTTCCACTTCAGGAGTAGTAATGGTTTTCCTCAACTGAGAAATCCCATGCGACTTCCCTGCAACTTCCCTGCGTAAGCCTCGGAACTGACCATAGGGCTCCAGCAGTGCCTACAGACAGCATAATGAAAAGCTGAAAATCACTGCCATGAAAGGGAAAACATAATCCACACAGATAGATAACTCATTTCTTGCTCTGTTTCTTCAATGATTAGCAAATAACTACTGTAAGTACGTTATGACAGGCAACTCAAACACCACAGCGGTGCTATTATTTGCAGTAGATTGCTTACATTCTTGATATTGTTCAGAAGAGTAGTAAACTAGGTAAAAATCCCAAAGAAACTGCCTTCATTTCTTGTACTTTCCCTGCTGTTCTTCACAGGGCATCTCGGAGACCGTGTTTCCTAGGAAACTGTGTGGGGCTGATCTGCTAGGGGGTTTGCATCAGACTGCTTACCAGCGCTGCGGGAAGGGTTTGGAGTGATCTGCATGAGCACAGGCCGGGCAGAGGAAATGAAAGTGCAACTGCATCCTTTGGGCATGGTATCAGGGAGGCAAATGTCATAAAGCGATTGTGAAAGGTAAAGGCAGGGCATACTGCTATTTCAATAAAGTTAGGACATTCATTATGCTAGCAGAATTTAAGAAATGGTTTTCAATAAAAAATGGTTTTCAACCCAAATAGAGTAATAAAGAAGTTCAAAAATGAGAGCCAAAGTCCTTGATTTTGTTGTTCTGCTGGCCAAAGTAAATCCAACAGCTTGGCACCATCATGAAAAAGAAAGCTTCTCTTTCGTCCTTTTTCCCCGGCAACAACTCTAAGAGATGTTTCATTACCGCCATAGATAGCTGGAGATGCTCTCTGCTGAAACAAGGTCAGATACAGCACTCTGCATGAGTCTGATAGAATGCAATACCCAGCAGTGGCAGGAGGCAAAGGCTTGCACTGTGTACCCTCTTATACTTCCTGGGGAAAAACTGCTTTTGCAGCTATTTATGTTGAGGGTTAGACCGAAATTTATCCAAAGCTGAGAAAAGTGGTCTAAAATTCTTTGTTACTGCCAGGTACACAGAAAATATGTAAGGTTAATTGACATTTTGCAACAAGAGCGTTTCCTAAAACTGTTCCAATACTATCATAAAAAAATGTTGACCCTGCAGGGGAAAAAAAAAAAAAAAAAAAAAAAAGAGGAAAAAGTATACGGAATTGAAAATATCTCTATGTGGAACATTTAAGTTTCAGCCCCAAGTATATTGGCATTCAAAATATTTGCAATACAAAATGCTAGATGATGCCAAATTACCTCTATTTTAGAAGAAGCCAAACGCAAAATATGTAGCATGTTTTTTAGCTCAAAAAGAGCTAATTTAGGGTGGACATTATTATCCTAAAACCTCTTCTCAAACTGTTTTTTCCCATTTCTTAAGAAAACTCATCATGTCGTTATATCACAAGCCACTGCTGTTGTGGGAGAAATAATACTGAATTACTTGCTGGTGAAAATAATGTCATTTTATGTGACCAGATTAATCTAAGACATATCCCATAATTTAAGTATTCTTGTGCTTCACCAAAAGGCCACCAACTAAAAATGGCACCCTCGATGTTGCTGTCAGTTACAGCATAACTAAAGCTTTGTAAACTTTTGATTTAGGTGAGAATGCAATATACAGTATGTATGAAAACACATATTAAGGAAATAAATGTCACATTTAGAAAGACGAAAGAGTTTTGCACAGAAGTTACCCTATTCATTTCATTCTGTGTGCTGTAAGCACAACTTCCATACTTATATGGATTTAACTCACTGCTAGTTCAGTATGCAGCTTGCTTTCAAGTAACAAGGGATTTTCCCGATAATAGATGCATTATGAACTTTGGTCTAGAAAATAACTGGGTAAAAAAGAAAAAAAACTGAAAATTCTTCTTCGGACCACATACTGTAAAGTCTCAATGGATTTTTCAGTGAAATCTTTCTATTCCCTATGCCTTTTCTTCCCTAGAAAATTGAGAATCATTAAAACAGAGATTTTCCATGATGTTTTGTACAGCAGAAATTTGAAAAGCAGGAAGGATTCTCAGACCTATAACACAACTGCTTAATGTCATATTTGGTATTTCTTTGAGCAGTCATTTGAGACTTAGAAAACGTTAAGTTCAGGCATCCTCCTCCAAATCAAGCAGAGCAGATTCTTGGATTCTAAACATATGTATAAAAATATAAAATAATGAACCGGAAAGATAAATAGCATTAATCTCTAACTATTTGATCATAGGAACCTTCCTTTTTCAAGACCAGAAGATGGTGCATTGAAGGGATCAGAGCATAAGGCCCTCCAGTGTGCTGTCTTTAAAATCTAGACCAGAATTTCACTCCCTCTTGAGTATCACCTTTGTAATTCCTAAGCTGGAATTAATAAGGAATTCATAATATTTAAAGGCAATGAATGGAAGTGAAGTCTGTTTCTGTTAAAGGGATATTAAAACTCTCAAAATGGAAATCTGCATATGTAGACCACCCAAGTATTCAAAAGAAACAGGTCATCTTTCTCTTGTCTTTGCAAATTTGAAATAATAATATTGTTGTTTCATTAGAGGGGAAAAACTACTATTATCAAGGAAAGAAGTATAAAGGCATTATAAATGGTAAACTTAAGAAAATCTTGATTTTGTTGGATTTTTTTAAGCTTCTTGACAACTTTTTAAAATCTTAGTATTCAGTTCATGTGATGTTCTCAGCCAATTTTTTTTTCAGTTGAAACTGAGAAACAGCAAATCTTATCTGGTATTTGAAACTTTTAGATTTGAATGCAATAGCAAATCCTTGGATGCCCCTGCTTTTTTTTTTTTTTTTTTTTTTTTACCCTACCAACTCCTTTAAAAAAGAAAGGAAGACTGATGTAGATTCTCTTCTGTACCCTTAGAGAAAGATTAGCTGGAATGTAGTGAATTAGCTTATTCAGAAAGGATGTGGAAATGACTGATCAATGTAGCGAGTCAGCAAGTTTGCTTGCAAGAGAAACTTTAATAACTGAAGTACGTAAGTTGGATCCTTTAGAGACGGAGTTATCATTAGGAACAGTGGTTTCCCAGGTCATTAATTTTCCCTATAATTTATGAAAAAAGTTAATACCGAATAAAATAGCAAGGGGTTGCTGAAACATTTGCTTCTTGTTCTTTTGGAATGGGGCTTACAGAGTTGACTATGAGGAATCAGAATTCTTGTAACAAGGTCACAAAATCACAGAATTGTATGGGTTGGAAGGGACCCATGGTGGTCACCTAGTCCAAAACTCATGCTAAAGCAGGTTCACTAGAATAGGCTGCAGAGGAAAACACCCAGGTCACCAGTTATGCAAACAATTCTCTTGCTGAAGTTTAAATCTGAATGGGAACATAGCTTCATTTGCTTGTATCTGCATCATATGAAGAAGCAAAGTTCAATGTACATTAAAATTGAGGCAAATTTTATGGGCTAGATTTTTGTTTTGTCTTTTTTTTTTTTTTAATTTCCCCCATTTTTTGTTAGTGCCATAAATAGAAATAGAGGTGGACTGAACATTGTTAGCTAGCTATTATTTCAGAACAAATTCTTCTCTTTTTTTGCGGAACAGACAGAGCACACAGAACATGCTCTTGCATGGCTCTTCCTTCATTTGCAGAATATTTGCAAAATGTGGTAGTGACCTCTAGATATTTCCCTGCTCTCCTGATGCTTTCTTCAGGCCTTCAGTACCTCTGCCCCCAATTTATGACCATCTGCAGTAGAACGGCTAATCAACCTCCAGATGCCATAAGGTAGATTTGTGTTTGTGGTCCCACTTGAAACCGGGGGTTAAATTACTTGATGTCTGCAACAGACACAGACATAGGTCTGGGTGATGTCATCAGAGGGAACAAATTGAGAAGACATCTTTTTTTCTCCTTTTCCACAAGAGTTACAAGGCTTTTCAGAGCCTTGTAAAGAGGTGGATGCTGACCTGGAACAGAGAGACTTCGAAGACTCTACCAACTAACCAGAGAGTTGATTAATTAGAACATATTTAGATCATTGCTGAAACATGCCATTTTTTACCAAATTACATCCAAAATGAAGCAACTTAAATGTGTTTTCCTTATCCTTTTATTATGGATTGAAAATATGTAGAGTATACTTTATAAAAAACGGTTATCATTGTCGATTCCAAAGTGCCCATGCACATGTAAGAAGGCAACTTGTTTTTCCAGTTTAGACAGAACATAGAAATCTTGATCTGTTGTCTTCTGGCAATATCATCTGTTGCAGATGTTACTTGTCCTGAAGGTCAGGATG
This sequence comes from Bambusicola thoracicus, assembly GCA_002909625.1. Taxonomy (NCBI): domain Eukaryota; kingdom Metazoa; phylum Chordata; class Aves; order Galliformes; family Phasianidae; genus Bambusicola; species Bambusicola thoracicus. The sequence goes on from PPHD01011462.1 coordinate 4,657, forward strand.
GTTTGTTCAACTACAAAGCTGAGGTGTTATGTTCCAATTCTTTGGAAATGATTTGTAGTACAGAAGCTTGAAATCATCACACCTTATTTCATATTTTCTTTCTTCTCTGAAAATATTCTTGTGAGTTACCTTAGTGTTGTGACAAATAGCAGCAGCATAATCTGAAAGGGCAGGAATCACTTGAAATTTAGTAGTTTGCTCTTGCAGTGGGATACTACTCTTTACACTTTGTGAATGGCAATTTTTGCAGTCCCCATCTTCCAGCATTTCTACGTGCACTTTATCTTATGCAAACACTAACTTCTGATATTTTACTCATTTTAAGAATATGTATCTTTGAGCAGCAGGGGCTACTGCTGCAAATCGAGAAAAGCAGGCTTACAGGTGTGAACAAAGTAAAGACTTTGCAGAATTCAGTGCTAATACGCTAACGCAATGTTCAGTCTACCTCTGTTTCTACTTACTGCCCTAAAAAGAAAAGGGAGAAATAGAAAAAAAAAAGGGGGGGTGGGGGGAAGGGGGCAAACAAAAATCAACATTGCACATATACAGGGAAGAAGCCTTCTTTTTCTCCACAATCAACCTGAAAACTAAAAATACTTAGAGTAAAAAAAAGTAAATATTTTAAAAACGAACAAACACAAGTAACATTTCAGAACTCAATGTCTGTCCCATTCATTAACTAAATGCTTTGCTTCTCATAGTTCCCACCACACTCTAAACAGCAGAATTTATTTACTTCTAGAGATGAAGTTCTGCAGCTTTAAGCCAAGGCACAGCTATGTGAAACTGGATCAGAACAGTCACCAGCTAGGAAGGTGCCAGGCACATCTCTGTCACATATTTCCCACAAACATTCAAAAAGTGACATTAATTGACACTTCCCCTGTTCAACATATCTTCAAGTCTTCAAGTGTCATAGAACAACAACAGCAATCATGATCACAACCAAACCATCATAATAGCCCTCTAGTTTTGGTTACTTCTACCTGTTGTAAAGCCAGCTTTGGTATTTACTCTTAGCCAAAAAACAACATCACAAGAATATCATTTTACCAATCATTTTCACACAGTTACAAAATTGCCACAAGAATGTGAATTGTAAATGTTGGTATTTAATACTGTTTCAGAGTGGTGGGTAACTTCTAGTGACTTCATCTTACATTTAGAAAGATTTCATTAGAAGTTTGTGAAGGAACTCTATTGGTTGTGTGGCAGAAGCTGTGCTCTAGTCTACAGCACACAAAAGTATTTTTACCTGAGATGTATTTACAGTCACACAAGATAACCAACCGCTTTGAAGAAGGTCATCCTGCACCCTAAGGTGGAAAGAACAGATGGAGATCTATTTGGGGCTGTGTAAGGAAAAACACAGCCCTGAAAAGCCATTCTTCTACTCAACTTTAAACATTATTAATTTTCACGTACAGCAAGTTTTAACACGAGTTATTATGGACTTTTTTTCATCAATGGTGATATACATATTTGCCCTCAACTACCATCCTTACAGAAGCCTCCCTGAAGCCTAAAGTCTTACTGGTTACATATTCAGGATCAACAATCTGTCAAATTCTCACACTTGAATAATGGATAACATTCTGAATACATAAAAAGCAGTCATCTGTGCAAGGGAGACATGCAAGAAGTTCAAAGTACCTCCCAGCCTTTCTCACAGTAACTCTCCCAGAGGTGTTGTGGTTTCAAACCCACCAGTATGCTAGCTTTGCAGCCAGCTAGCAATCTCAGCTCCACGCAGGCCTCGTCTTCCTGTCAAACAGGTTGTAGCGTGCTCTGAGAGGTCAGTGGGGATATTGGGAGCAAATTTTTCATACTTCTGCTAGATTAGACCTATGAAGAACTCATTTTATCAGTTCAGAAGAATACTCTTCACCTCTCCTTTACCAAGGATTGCTTTGTTTTCTTCCATTCCCCCCTCCTTCAAACCTCTTGCAATATTTCAGACTTTAGTAAAAATGTCCCACAAGATAACATTCTCACTTTGTCCTTCCTTTTCTTAGTTTTCCCAAATCTTGCCCAATCTGGTCACCCTAACATCATAAAAGCATGGCATTACAAGTACTTAAAAGATTATAAAATGAAGATGACTTTAAGAACAAAATAGCAATAAATAATAATCAAGGAAAAGCCAAAATTTTTATCTTCATTCAGTGTTCTTTTTTTTTTCCTCTCCTTTGACTGTGCACATGTGCTTTCCAGCCCCCGTTCTACTGCGGATAAAGTGTGCCATTACCAAAACCCAAAAGAAACGCAAAGGAATACTCAGCAACTTTTACTGTAAGTGCCTCAGAATAACTTATAATTTAACATTATGATTTCAGTCAGTGTGAACAAATAGCTCAGATTAGCAGAGCAGAAGCTAATCTAACAACGTTGCTAAGCAATGTTGTACAGGAGTTTACACAGGACTGTGGAGGGGAAGATTGGGTGGAGCGAGGAGATGCAGAGGCATTTACAGTTCCCTGATCTGGAGGAAGAACTCCTTCCTCGCCTCGCTCCTGAACACATACAAAATGCAAAGGTACTGCAGCAGCAAATTACGTAGGAGCACCACGTAGCTTTCAAGGGTGAGAACAGAACATTATGTACTAAACTGTGAAACTCCATCAGAATATAATAATAACGTAATACTCAATGTATAATAAATAAATGTATAGAAATAATGTATACATACAGATATAGGTACTTCATGTTGATGGCTGTTCAATCTAAGTTAAATACAGGTTTCAGGGTCAGACCTCAGGCTAATTAATTTTTAAAACATGAAGAGTTACCACGTGAGAAACTGTAATTTGACCACTGATTTGGAGAAGCTATGAAAGTATTTAAAATAATTCGGGTGACTGGAGAATAAACAGAAAAATCTGAAAATATTTCTTTGCTTCAAAACCTGAAGGAAGTACTTGTCCTGACAGCATTGTGTAGACAGGTAATAGTAACTGCTTTAAAAGATCACAAATCAATGATCTGCTGGAACCTTAACCACACCTAAAAATTAGAATAAATTGCTGAGAATGACAAGAACAAACTTTTCCTAGGAAAGCATAAAAAAGAAGGTTACTAAAGAGATCTTATATGCTAGCTAGCGCATATTAAGTATGCAGAACAGATATTGAGAAAAAAAATATGTAGTACCATACAAAGTTACTTAAAATACCCACATTTTCCAAACATTTACTGCCTGAGGTCACTAATCTCTCTCTATAAATCCCTTCCATTTCCCCCATCACCACCACTTCAAAAATAGCCATTCATCATTATAGCCACAAACAATACCTCCAAGATGAACTCTCTTCATGGATCTTGACTTTTCAGCCATAGTCTGTAATCAGCTACTTGAGTTTTGTATGCTTCTGTATCCACACGTAGAAAAACATCCCAGAACATCACCTCAAAATATGCTACCTGAACTACTTCTAAAAAGTTGAAGCTTTTCAAGAAATATAGGATTTGACAAGTGTTCTAAATTTTTATACAAAATGCTGCTAAAAACAATTCTTCTTTTTAAAGAACGGGGGAAAAAAAATCCAAATCAATTTGACCACAAACAGGAAGTCTTATTTCACACAAGTTATAGGCTGAGACTCAAAGCCCACATCCTTTCAGTTCCACACTGTACCAAGAGACTTTTTTTTCCCTGATGCAGGTTTCCATGGAAATGCATCAGACACTAATCTAAATAAGTGCGAGTGAAGGACGCCTGAAAACCTAGAGCAATTACGCATGCCATTAGAGGAAAAGAATATGATTCAACTCAGCTATTAGAAATGTGGCACAGCTATCACTTCTATATATTGTTGTAGTGTTCTAAAAACAAAACTGCTTCTCTGTTTTTTTAAACCCACTCTTTTACTGCCTATAAGATGCAGTAAAAAAAAAGAAAAAGTGTTAAAAATACTTCATATATTACAAGCATGCAACAAAGTAATGCCATATCAATTGCAAAACACAAATGTATTTAATAACACACATTTGTTTTGCAATGAAAATCCACTATATGTGAAAACTTGTCTTTCCATTACTGGTCAAAGACACTTCACCTTAGTTATTTTGATGAGCAATAGGAAACTGATCTGCATTAAAGGCCTAATGATTCTTTAAAAAAATGTTGTGATTTAAAGTCTGATAAATGTGTTGCTGGACATGTATTTATAACCACAGCATACATGTCAGGCATAAGTAAAGATAATCGCAATTCAGCACCCAAATTAAGTAATACACAGTAGTAAGGGCACACATTCTTTTGTTTGTGTGTAAGCACTTACAGGTCTATTACGCTTCACAAACCGACTGTCAGAGTTGCTATTGAAGTTTCACCTCTGTCACACAGTGTGTGGATTCACTTGGTTCATGTCATTGGCAAATGAGCGGTTTGGTATCCATGTCAGCTAGCTTTCTTGTCCTCCTGCTGCTTTGCACTCAACGCACTCCTACCTCTTGTCACACAGGAAAACATCTAATGATGTGGAGGAGAGACTGTTGATATGCCATAAAGGCAGAGAGTCTTTCCAGACTATTTGAATGGCACGACAGCCTAGTTATTTCACCCCTCCCCTCACTCTTGAAGAATGAACTATCATAGTACCACTTATAAGTGGAAACTGGACAACCTTGAAATGATCTAGCTTTTGGATTCTGTTTGCCAACTTTTATTGTCTATACTAGGCTTCACAGAAAATGTCTAAAAATTGGTTTTAAGTCTATATGAGTGAGGGAAGTGAATAAATAGCACTGTTTGAAATTTTGGTGCACAGGTTTGAGATGTAGCATCTATGCTGTACACGTGTATGCCAGTAAGGTGCTACTTCTGATCCTTTTGTCTACCTGAAATCACTGTGATTTCAGCCAAGAAATACTGCAGTTAGACCACAAGCAGTAGGACCTCAGATGGAGGAGGTATATTTCTGGAGGAAAAGTCCTCTTAAATTTTTAATTGCAGTCAAGTCTCTATTTTGCAGAAGTTCACAAGCAAGCACACCCCCTCTGTTTTCATGTGCTATATACAACTAGAGAAGCAAGCATTCAGTATGCAGAGATACAGTTTTCCCTACATGCTTGAGCATGAACCTAGCCACCAGTTAATTAGTTGAATGGAAAAGCCAGAATGGGGAAAGTGAAAGGCAGCTTAGACTAACACTAACAGAGAAGGCTATGTGAAACAAGACAGGAGCAGCGGCAACAGAAACTGTGTAGGGGAAGAACAGTACTGTGAGAAGGAGCAAAAGGCGGTGAAGCAAAGAAGGCACGAGTCTGTTCAGTAAACTGGATCCTATACAGAGGGTAACAACATACTGTTCCTAACATGCTCCTAATCACACCACAGAAAGAATACATCCCAACTGATACTACAAACCATACCTTAAGTTAGATGTATCCAACCCCCTGGCCTGTGGACCACATACAGCCTGAGACAGTTAATAAAGCCCTCTGCCCCACGCCGTCATGGAGACAAGCTCTTCTCCACCAAGCAGCCAGACCCAGCCCTGGGTGCGTACCCATCACTCAGCAACAATCAAACTATTAGTGTGCTGTTAACACTGTCTCAGCTGAAACCAGGACAAGGGAGGGCGCAGTCAGTGCTAACTCCAGCTCTCACGCCTGCCACACACATTCAGTATTACAAGTTAAATGTACTTGTTCTGCTTTGTAAATAAAATGCAGTGATTACTGATAAAAATATTTCAACCTACCTAATGTTGTCTCAAAACAAAACAGAACCCAAAGAAACAAAAATTATGAAGGAGCAGCGTTCAACGAAAAATGGACAGATGTGTACTTTTTTGTTGAGACAAATAATATGGCACTATGCATAATTTGCAAGGAAATCATGTCAGTTTTCAAAAATTACAATTTGAAAAGACATTATATGCAAAAACATGCTGCCAAATTCAATGCATAACAAGGAATGTTTCAGAAAGACAAAATAGTGGAACTGAAAATGTTACAGTTACAGCTCAAACAGACTCTACTGTAAAAGCTAGTGATCTGATAACAAATCTGATTGTTACAAATCAAAACCATTTACTGATGGTGAGTTTATTAAGCAATGTATGGAAAGCATGGCAGATACAATTTGTCCTGATAGAAAAATCTGTTTTTGTTGTGTTTTTTTTTTTAAATCAGTTTGTCCCACTTTGTCCCACCAGACTATAGCCGGGTAAACTGAAGAAAAGGAAAATTTATTGGAAGAAATTTGGAGAATAAAGCTGCTAATTTCAAAGTTTAAACTTTCGCAATAAACGTAAGTATTGACATTGCAGATATGGCTGAACTTGCCATTCTTATTAGAGGTATTGATAACAGATATGAAGGCACTGAAGAAATGACTTCTTTGGTGCCACTAAAAGACACAACTAAATCTCTTGATTTGTATGAAGTATTAACATTTACATTAAAGTGACTGTCTTTAACCTTTGTCAACATCTGGTATAGCTACTGACGGTGCTCCAGCGATGGCTGGTAAAAAAGAGGAACTTATAAAATTAACAGAAGGTCATGCAATTGCCACTAGCATGTCACATTTGACGAAATATCAGTGCACTGTACATCAAGAAGATTTATGCACAAAAGCTTTAGAAATTGATAGCATCATGCAAGTTGTCATCAAAGCCGTGAATTTCATAAAGTCCAAGGGCCTGAATCATCACAAATTTCAGTAATTCCTTAAAAGTATGGATGCTGATTATGGGGACATCATTTGCTTTTCTGAAGTAACTTGGCTAAGTTGGGGTAGAATGCTAATAAGATTTTATGATTTGCAAAATGAAATCAAGTCATTTATGTAATCAAGAGGAAAATTTGTGCCAGAAATTGAAGATGAAAAATTGCTCATAGATTTTACATTTTTGGTGGATTTGACTACTCATTAAAGTGCCTTAGACATGCATCTTCAAGGTGAAATCTATGGCAAGCTCCAGTTATGGCAAATAATACTAGGTATTTTAAACTTCTTAACACTTTACTTCATAAAACCTATGAAGAGTGAAAAATGTGCATCCTTGCTTTACATTTTGATAAATGAATTGGAGAATGGGTTTCAAGGTTGCTGAAAAAAAACTTTTTTTTTTTTGTATATGTGCAACTCCATTTTCAGTTGACATAAATATATTACCTGCGAATGTATATTGAATGTACAGAGTTGCAATCAGATATTCAGCTCAAATATTTGGTAATGCCTCTTTACTGGGCTTTCATAAAACCAATCTTACATTAGAAAAATATCCCTCACTTCACAATCAGCCTTATTCCCTTATTCACGTCATCTCTTTTTGAGAGTACACACATCTGTGTACAACTGTTTTCAGTAATGAAGTACAGGAAGAGTGAAATTTCACCAAAAATCTCTGACAAACATCTTGAGAACTCATTAAGATTTGTGACCGCTTCCATCAAACCAGACCAGTGCATTAGTTTCCCAAAAACAAGGTCAAGTATTCCATTAGTTTAGTGCTTTTGTTGTTCTCCTTTCTTTTTATGCTTTAATTAAAAAACATTAAAAAAAATTTTGGTACATATATACATTAGCTATGTTGTATATCTTATATGCAGTCCAGGACAATTCCTCTTCACTCAGTGCAGCTCTAGCAAACCAAAAGGTTGGATGCCCATGCTTTAAGCATTTGGATTCACTACGACTCTGGTGGGGTTTTTTTGTTTGTTTGTTTGTTTTGCTACAGCTTTACTTTCTCATTCTGGCAACTATGGTAAGATTTACAACTGCAGAATGGTCAAGTCTAATGGATTTACATAGCAAATTCATGTCACTTTACATATGAATATTGTATTTCCATGTCATTTTGTTACGCATGTAATACAAACAGTAGATCTGTGAAAGAGCTTTACATGCAAGCCTGACAGTATAGGCAGCAGCAATCCTAGCTATATATTTAAAAGATATGTCATCTGAAAATATGATTAGTAAATATAGATACTAATGCATATTTGACTAACAAAAAGTAGATTTGTAGTCCATCACAAAGCTATGAACACATCACAAAGGATGAACACTTCCATTACTAGCCTATAGACATGCAAATCAGGAAATGCGGTTATTAATAAACTGTAGGCCTTTTCCAACCTTGGTGATCCTATGTTTCTATGATCTGCCAGAGATAGGTGCTTGAGTTTGTACATAATTCACCAGTTAAGAGATAGAGTCCAAGAAAAACCGCATCACTTACCTACAAGCTAACAGATTGGTAAAGTGTATATGAAGGGGGTATTTGTCTTGGATTTAGGTTGCTATGAAACTCATATGTATGATGTGTTTAATTTCATTGCCCAATTTCAAATTTGGGGGAAAAGAGAGGGGACATACTTTTTAATTAATTAGGAACACTAAAAGATCATGCTGCACACCAGCTGGATTGTATATTATCCTTCGTTACCTTTTAGTTTGTTCATTCTGACACTTGCACATAAATGCACTTTCTTCATCTGCTGAAGTCTTCTAAAAAGCAGAAGAAAGTAGGTCTTCCTTCTCAAATCTGACAATCTTTTATCTGCATCTCAAGCTAGACTCTTTCAAGATTCATTTTCTAACATTTAGTTCAATCTAGATTAGGAACTTATTTTAAATGTGGCAGTAACATGCTTTTCAAAGTAAAGATTTTACATCTCTACTATGACAGAAGGCATACCCTTCAAAAGTTTTATTTATAACACACTTTGAAACTCTTAGGGAATACAATGACATGAGCAGATCACTAGAAAACTGTATGGCTTTAAATTCTATGCTGAATTAACTGAATAGCAGCTTGTCCACCTTTTGAAACGGTTGATCAAAATTCTGTCTTACTTAAGTGACAATTAAAGCAAAGAGTATATTATGATACACAGATTTGGAATCATAGCTGAAAACTGAATTGTAGGGATATATAAGTATTACTGAAGAAGAAAAAAAAAGTCTTTCAGCCTAAATAATACCATTTAGATTATATTGTCTAAATTTAAGTGAAAATCATCACGGAAATAATCACTATGAATAGAAAAAGACAGTCTCGTTACTGTAGCTCAGCATTCATTAAGTCACTATGAATATCTAAATCTTCAGGGTATTTCTCCTCAGAACAGCACTGCAATTTAGAGAATTAGGTAACTGAGGCACAGGGAGCGTAAACTGCATGCCAAAGGCTATAGTGAAAGACAGAGGGAAGACAATAAACTTCCTTTAAAGCAGTTCTGCTGAAAAAGCATGTGAGCTTTAAGTTTGTAAGTCTGACAAAGAAAATACACATTTGCTAACTGTTACAGAAATGTCAAAGCGTTACATTCAAAGATATTCAAAGGTCAAAAATGCACGAATGGCAAAAGACATTTCCAAATGTTTTCTGTAATTCTAAATAACTAATTCTTGGAAGCAAGTAGCAATATGGAAAGGAATTCTCTTAAGACTGATATGTTCCTGAAACTCCATTATGTAGCATGCTTAATGATTGTAAACTAATAAGAAAAAACTAATTATATTGCATCTTTGTACTTAGGAGATTTTTAGTTATGAGATTTGTAAAATATTTTAACTGAGGAAATCAAATAGTCTGAGTATGTTAGTCATGTGGAAAAAAAAAAATAAAAATCCAGAAGGCTGAATGAAATGAAGGGGTAAAGAAAGAAAACAGAAATTCAGATACCTTACACAGCCAACAGTTACCAGCAATTCTGTACCTATGCATTAATCGTAATTTACTAGAGAACGCCATTAACCTTGTCCAACAACAGTGCATCTCTTCACAGAATCTTTCTTTTATACAATCAATAACAGTAATCCCTGCTGAGCTTAATAGTTAACTGGAAGAGGACTAACAATGTCAGTGAAGCTTCAGCTTTTACACATCATACTTCTTTACAATTTCAGATGCTTAAAAGTAAAATAATCCATGACCAACTGCAGGTTTCAAAACACTGTCTGCAAGAAGGTGTAATAGTTTGGCGGTCTGGTTCAGAGTGACAGTGAAAGGGGAATGCTGATCAGCTTTGTAAATCCTCACTCCAAGTAAGACAAAGGTGTAATTAGAATTAATCCATGATGATAAGGAAAGAAGCAAACCTCTCAGCTGTCCTGTACTGGGACCCAAAACCAAAGGGACGACCCACCAAACCGGGCTGCCAGCTTAGGGGTTCAAGAAGATTAACTACTGTGCAAAGTACTGAAGACTAGAAGAGTTTTTCTTGCCAATGAATTGAGGAAGAAAATAATGGCGATGTAATTCTGCAGCTTATTAGCCTATTGTGACTAACTGGATTCTCTAGAACATGAATGCACTTTTCCCCCCCATCCAGAAGAAAAAAAAAACAGACAGACTTTAAGGCTGAAAAACGTAGCTTTGACCTAACAAGTTTCATTTAGTGGACTTACTGACATCAAAAATTTGATGTAAAAAAAAAAAAGAAGAAAAAAAGATGAAAGATTTTGGTTTAGTGAATTTTCATTCTTTGGAGGTATCAGAAGCATGGGAAATATATTAATTGAGATATATACTTAATAGGTTTATTCCGTTCTAAAAAAGTAATTGAGTATATTAAATCAACCTGGATTAGCCATCTCTCTTTACCTGATAATCAAGCCCCTTCTTCTCACCATTCTTACTCTCTCCTTATCTCTCTCTCACATACAAATTGCATCTCAGCATACTTAATCCTCAAAGAGACCATGGAAATCTAATCCTCCAAATATATAATCAAAAAGTCCTGTTTCATTCTATTTACCATAATCCAGCACACAGACAGTGCAAGAAATAATCACCTAACAGCGATGACAGTTTACATAGTTTGAAGAGTTCTTCTGACACTCAGAATGATCTAACCGGTTAAATGATTATGCTGTATTACGTCACTGATTACTTACTCATTACAGGACTGCTAGAGCACCATAAGGTTTTGACATACATATAACAACATCACAATCATTTTAGGAGAGAAGGGACATATAACTGCTTTTAAATAAGCTTCTTTCCTATCACATAACACGAAGTTGACAACTTGGCAATTCAGTTACAGTATGATGTCAACATTTTAAGAAAATATTGTTTGGAAAAGGCAAACCTGGACAAGGCTAACAGGAATAAGGTGGCTAAAAGTAGACTTCCTATTCACAGTTTGTTGTTTATAATTAAATTTAGTTCCTTCAGCTTTAAGTGCATTTTGTTATCAAAAAAGGACCAGATTGATAACTCAGATTATTAATAAAATCCCACATGCTTCCAAAAATAATCAGACCCCTTTGGGATGCTTGTATAATCTACCATAGATTCAGAGTGATTTTTTGAAAAAACATTCAGTCCTTATTCCTCTTGACTTGCAATCACAAAATTAATTGAGAGATGTTAAATGCTGACATCACTAGGCCAAATCCACATAGCTGTTTTCAGCACTGATCAGCAGGGTGTTCCTTCCACAACTAGTACTAATAACACTTCTTGCTCAAAGCTTTCTGTGAAAGAAATGTTGTAAGCTGAAATGCTAGTTATACATAACTGTTTCTAATCCTGCCTGTAGATACAAAACACTCAGGTATGCTTCAATCCAGAGATATTCTTAGCAAAGCAACTAATCTAATTTCATTTTAGCAATGTTTACTAACTAAGCTTCAGAGATCTGCCTCTTTTCCCCCAGATGTTGTGTCGAAGGCCATCTGTTTTATTCCTGACATAACAGACGCCATCATAAATTTTGCTCTGAGAAAAAGTGAAGCAGAATGGTCATTAGCCAAAAAAGGAATTAGTAGTTTCCTGAATACATAATTAGAAATCTAATGAAATAGCCTTCTTTACCAAAAAAGCTGAACAGCAGAAACGGAGAGAAGGTCTCATCAGCTTTGTGGAAAGTACAAATTACACAGAAGAGAAAGATCCTGCGGATTTCATGCCCTCAGCAAGTTTGCGGATTACACCAAGCTGTGTGGTGCTGTCAACGTGCCTGAGGAATGGGATGTCATTCAGAGAGATCCAGACAGACTTGAGTGGTGGGACCAAGTGAATCACATGAGGTTCAACAAAGCCAAGTATAAGGTCTTGCACCTGGATCATGGTAACCCCTGCTATCGGTACAAGCTGGGAGACATAGGGATAGAGCACAGACCTGCTGAAAAGGACTTGAGAGTGCTGGTGGATGGCAAGCTGGATGTGAATCAGCAATGTGCCCTCACAGCCCAGAAAGCCAACCATATCCTGCTTAGCAAAACTATGCTCTAAAGAAAACAAGGTAAAGGATACCATCATTTCATCACATATAACCTCTGAATATCTACATTGAGTACTGTGGGAAGTTCTAGTATCCCTAGATTACTTCAGTTACCAGCTGAGTGGGAAAATACATAAGAAAAAAAAAGGTAAACAAAGGGGACATTTTATTAGTCAATTTGTCCATTTAGAATGAAAATACATTGATATCGGGGCATATTCTAATTATCTTCAAAAAAATCATGAACGCATACTATTACATCTGAACATCTGGTGACAAAATAAATCTTCCAGTAGCCATAGTTTATACGGTGTGAGAGAAGGATTTTCTTTACATCTGGGCAGCTTCTTTAGCTGAGAGTTAGAGAGGCCAAGATCCAGGATTTTCCCAGACCAACAGCCTCTTGATGTTTTAAAAGCTTGTTAAGGCTTCTAAGAACTAATACTCAGCATTTTCTCTCTCTCACAAAAAGAGTGAAAAGCAAAGAGCAGAGAGGTAGGACAGAGCCTTTTAGGACACTTCAGAGTGCTCTGAGGCCATTGCTCCTTCTCAGGATCCACAGGTTTCTTGCAAGAGCCAGCCCTGGGCATACTAATAAGACATAAAACACCTTTTGAAAGATCTTCAGTAGGCTTCATGTACGGCTCAGTGCTGCAAGTAATGTATAGTAAGAACAATGATAACTTGATTTTTTTCATTTTTAGAGTGTATCTAGTTTTTACACACTGGGCTTTATTGTGCTGTAGATAAGTTCCAGTGAATCTACACAGAAATAAGAATCATTTCTGACTGGAAATTCAGGAAGAAATTGAAGTTCCTTCTTACATTATTTATCCCTCAATTTCAATGTCATTGATTAAAAAAAAACCGTTTTTACTTCCTTCTGAGGATCTACCCTCCTTTTGTGAAAGGTGTTTGCTATTTACACTTTTCATACCTTTGAGATGTGACTGTTAAGATAACGTGTGTAATTCTTTTGCATATTCTCAATATACACTCAAATCTTCATTTCCTCATGTATGCATTCAACTATTTGGCAACAGATACTTCGGAAAGATATCATCTATGCAATGTGCAGCTGCAGCTAGAGACAAAGAACTCCAGAATTTAGTTTCTCTCCTATCAAAAGCAAGGCTATGGGCACTGGGAAACGAAGATTATGCCTCTGACCACCTAACAGTTCAAAGACACTCATCAAGATAATAGTAAGCGACTTTGTGTTATTTATGCTCAACTGAGCACAGTAGTGATAAGATTATACCAAACTCCAGTTTTATACTTTCATACAATAAAAGCGTATTTGACTATCTTACATTTTTTAAAAAAGATTCCAGTGCCAGTTCTTCATTTGCAGAGTTATTTCCCCACTGTATTATATCTTTCATGAACGTTAAGTAGCTATTAGTACTGCATATTTTACTTTGGCATTTATGTTGCATACAAAAAGATTAAATAATAATCAACCGCTCTCTTTTCATTTAATTATTTCTGATTCACTAACTGAATTTCCAGGAAATTAGGCAAAGTGATAATATGCTCTTCCATATAAAAAGCATATTTATTGCTAGTGGACAAGATTACCAAAAATAACATGCAACTATGAATGACAAATACAATATAGCCAGTATCTTTGCCACACACACACAACCTCTGGCCTAAAAATGATGAATTAAATGGCACAACACACCCACCCTGAAGAGGGATTATTGTGCAACAATTGTTTTAAGGGAGCTTTCTCAGGTAAAATGAATAGTGAGAGATGTCTAATGCAAGCTTAACTAAAAAAATTCTGAAATATATGTACTTTCCCTTCCCTATTTCCACTATGCTTTATTTTTAAATCATATTGTTAGAATAGTTGCAGCATTTTAAAAATGAGAAACATTTCCTAAATATCTGCTTATAGGTAAAGGAAATTGGAAACAGTAGATTCCAGTCACAAAAATAGAAT
>PPHD01011463.1:0-18801 GCA_002909625.1 Bambusicola thoracicus
TGTCCAGATCCCTCTGTAGGGCCTCACTACTCTCAAGCAGATCGACACTTCCAGCCAACTTGGTGTCATCTGCAAACTTACTGAGGGTGCACTCGATGCCCTCATCCAGGTCATCAATAAAGATATCGAAGAGGACAGGCCCCAGCACTGACCCCTGGGGAGTACCACTCATGACCAGTCACCAGCTGGATCATTCACCACCACTCTCTGGGCCCGGCCCTCCAGCCAGTTCTTTACCCAGCCAAGAGTGTATCTGTCCAAGCCACAGACTGCTGGCTTCTGCAGGAGAATACTGTGGGAGACAGTGCCAAAGGCTTTGCTGAAGTCTAGGTAGACTACATCATCAGCCTTTCCCTCATCCACCAGATGGGTCACTAGATCATAGAAGGAAATCACCATAAAAATGTCAAAGACATAAGTACATGAAAATCGGATGCTAACAAAAGAATGTCAAGTATTACACAGTTTACTCCTGTCACAATCAAACCACATTCACAAACATCAAATGAAGCAGAAGCACAGTACAGAAAGGAAAACTTTTATTCTCTGTCAAAAGGAGATAAGAACAGGTTACCCAAGCAGGTTCCACAGGAATTACTAATTGATGTCTGGCACAGAAAGGGATTCAGTGGGAGTTAATAAATCTCAAAAACTATCAATAACCTTTGTGCTTCAAGGTTTCATTGCAATTTGTCACAGTGAACAAAGCACTACAGCCAAGCAGGAACAGGAGTTAGGCAAACCACAGCCTTCTGCTGGACATTTGGGAGAATCCCCATGAAGAAGCACCTTGAAATCTTTTGCCTGTCTTCCAGATTGACTACACAGAATCATAATCTTCTCTCTCTCTCTTTTTTTCTCCTTACAGCTGCCTGGTTTTATTAACAACTGTCATTGTTAACAAAAACAACTCAAGCTTGGAAGTCCAAATCTATATCAATGCTGGCTGCCAGCTCACAGAATTGAGTAATGCAAGCGTTAGTCACAGCAGTGGAGTAACAGGGTAATGTAAAACCTCTCCTTTTTGTTCACACCCCAGCATTCCTGGCATTTGAGCCTGGACTGCCATGGAAACAAGTGCTGAGTCAGACGGGGAGGATGGAGAGAGAGCTGCTTTCGTGGCCTGTGCAGGGCAAGCCTTCTGCTCCTGCACCAGCAGAAAGCCACACCCATCCCGTTGTCTTGATGCAAGCATGAGGCCCATATCTGGGCCTGCTGAGAGATTTTAGATCTTAGATTTTATTACATTAGTCAAGGGATTTGGGGAATGGCTTCTAAACAAGAGCACATTTTTTAAGAACTTCATCCATCTCCTAACATTTTACACTATCAGAGCAAAGTTTTATCTAGAAGAATTTTTTAAGTTATTCAGATGTCATGTGAAATATATGGCTGTATCCATGGTCCAGACAGATTATGGAAGCTCCAAAAATCATACCCAGACCTCATCAGGGGTAAACTGACATCATTCTATTGAACTTGCTGACTGCATTGTCTACAGTCAAGATGCTCAGAGCTGCCAATATGCAAGATATATCCCCTCATCTGCAAATTTTGTACAGCCTTTTATCAGCATATAGAAAAAAATCTGCCAGTCCTCAAAGGAAAAATATGAAATTTAATTTCTTTTCTCTTTGAATTATTGGAAAGTTCAGTAAGTGATATTCATTTTTTCTGTGAGGATCCTTCCTCCTTCATAAGTGCTCTTCTTTCCAGTACTTCCTCCCCAAAAGTCATGAAGGATTTTATGAGCTCTGTAACAAAACTTTGTTCTTCCATGCTCAAAATACACAGTATTTATTGTCATGGCTATGACTCTGTTTATCTGCCTGTATATTAGACAAATAATGAGAAAAAAAAAACTTTATGTATTGTTCCATTATACAAAGCTAGTGCATTACACTTGATGGCCATCTAGCATAGCTCAGTTCTGCAGTACTGCAGTCATTCCTAGGATTTCTGTTTTATTGGAATGCATCCATATAAAGAGTATGAAGCATGAATCATTCTGACTTAGTCAGCACATTACTTTTCTGGGAGGACAGTTGAAAAATAGTGTATCCATGTAAAACCAGAGGAAAATGTAGGCACCACTATAAACAGTACTTTCATTTAGTTGGAATTTGCCAAGGACCATAGGGCTAACATCTCTGTTCTTGCTAATCAGCAATTAGGATAAGTGCTAAGACCTGCAATTTTGCAAGTCTCCAGATGCTAAAGGAGTATATTCACTTCTCAAGATCAGACTTAAAATAAATTATGGGGTATTTTAATAATGGCAGACGATCATCTTTATGTCTCATCTAGCTTTGAGGATCATCATCAAACTACCAGAGGAGAGTAAGATCATTTTAATTATAAACTTTGAAGAAGACTTACTTATTATTCTTCATTTTCAGAGCTCTTATATGTCTGCTTGCTGCATGAGTCAAAATCCCCAGGCACATTACACTACGCTTCTGCATTAGAGTGATCCTCTTAAAGCAACAGAATGAAAAGTAAGGAAAAGAATCCCCTTACAACTTTCCATCTGGAAAACTTTCTGATCAGACATTTTTAAACACAAAGTTGTATCCCTAATTTGCACCTCTTCTTTTTCTCTAACTTTTCTAGACAACTTAGAAACCTGCATTCTTTAACGACAGCATTTCTTGAAAGTAAGTAAATCTAAGACATCTTTTGTGGTAGTTTTCATCATATTAAAAAAAAAAAAGATCTTATTCAGTAGTTAGTTACTTGCAACTAGTATAGCTTATGTCTCCATAATGTCCACATTTGGACATATAAGGAAAAAGAGGATCAAAGAAAGCATGTATGATATGATATTTCACACATAATAATCTGTCTGCCTACAGTGACTTCCAGATTTATTTTCTAAGAGCTCATCCAATCTGTCTGTAAACCCATATAAATACTTTGCAAACACAACAACCTTTGGCAAAGTTTGGAGGTTATGACTCCAAAGTCATAAAACCTTTTACATGAATAATCATCACTTTTTGTTTGTTTTGAAACTCTCTACTATTAGAAGATAGTAAAGGGACCAGCTGATGGGTCTGTCTCGTACTGAAAAATAAAAAAAATAAAAAATGAATAGATCCCTATTTACCCTCTCTACAGGATTGTTTTGCAGATCTTTTTCATACACCTTCTAAGCTTTCTCAGAAAGTCTGGTGAGGTATTTTCACAAGTTGCCCAAGGAGGTGGTGGAATCACCATCCCTGGAAGTTCTCAAGAAAAAGGTAGATGTGGCACTGAGGGACATGGTTAGTGGGCATGGTGGGGATGTATTGATGGTTGGACTAAATGATCTTAGTGGTCTTTTCCAACCTTCATGAGTCTATGATTAAGGAGGTACAGGAACAGGATGTTTTGCTATGACTAATTTTCTGGGTGTTGCAGAACCACTCTGGTCAAGTGAATGGCTCTGTATGCACTGCACATTGCAGCTTCTTTGTTAAAAAAAAAAAAAAAAAGTAAAAAAAAAGTACATATTCCAAAAACTATCTCATCTCATCCACCACTGATACATTATACCTGAATTCAACATTACATTGCATCAAACAGCAGCCACAATGGCAACGCCTTCCATATGGTGCTCACATATTTTTTAGACAATGGGAGCACAATTTTATGCTGTTTGCCGTAGACATTGGTTTTGTTCTTTCTTTCTATGAATCAGAATTGAGGAGAAAGGGTAAATGCATGCTCAGTGCTTGTTCTTGCTGTAAGAGAATGAAGATAATATCTGAACTGGATATCTGCATGTTTCACCACCTTGCTTTTAGTTCCTCTTGATATAGCTCCTCCAAAGCCCCAACAGGAGCTTTTGGCAGTGATTCCTGTTCTCATGCATAATGTATGCAATGTTATCGCTCCTCATTATATCCTATTGATTCACTTTGGTTTTAAAGGAACCCAGGATGAATACCTGTCAGCTTAAAGGAAAATCAGCGACACACTTTCTGCTTTCACAAATAATTGTGTAACTATTATAATACGCAGTATAAAAATTTGTATTCATGGACAGAGAATGTAGTCCCAAGAATATGAAATGTGAAGAGGCAAAATACAGATGAAGAAGGAAAAGGCTCACAGGACTACTAAAAAAAAAAAAAAAAAAAAAAAAAAAGATGAAGAAAAGAAAAAAGAAATAGCTGCAAAGAAAAAGCCAGCATTTAAATTGTGGGCAACTGTTTTTAAAGTATTGTAAGAAAGAGCAAGGACACCAGGTTGGATAGCTGGTAAGCTGGCTTTAGATGGAAACCCAGAATAAGGTGTAGTGTGAGAAGAAGATCAAAGAGAGGGACAGCAATTGTGTGGTGTGCTGGCTGCCAGCACAGGAAGCTACAGTTAAGGCATCCAAGTCAAAGACACGGTGTAGTTATTTAAAAACAGAAATGAATACAGCATGTCCCTGCTTGGCATTCAGATCTGTCTGTAACTCTGTAACTCAGGCTGGAAGTAAACTCCCATTAGCGGGAAAAGTAGAGGGAGAAAACATAAAATGCTTTGCAGATCTGGTTGTCTTTATCTTCATTAGTAAATCTAGCCAACTCAGCAAATCCATTCCAGTGTGTAAATGCTTCAGCAAACCATAAAGGAAATGGAGGAGAAAGTGGGAACAGAAAAACAGATTGTTTTCCCCTGGTTGTGTTAAAATGTTAGTGGCAAAGTGGCAAGGTCTCTTGCATTGCAAAATAATAATTACATCATTCACAGAATTGAAATCTCAGAGGATTCACTCTGCTAAGTGATTTGGTGACTCTAGCTGCCTGCAGAACATGGCCCTTAGGTCTTCTCTAAACATATTTTTGTTTAATCACTATAGGTAGACATAAAATGAGTACTTCAATCTCACAATTCAGTGAAATGAAACTGGATTTTGATTCTTTATGAGCTTTATGATTGATTACTTATACAGATATTCCTGATAAATAAACATGAGAAGCAGATAATAAACAGCAGAGAATGAGTCATACAGTCTTTTAGCAATGATACTATACTGATCAGCATATATGTGATGGTGAAGTTACAGACTGCAACTTCAACTACTTTCTGCTGATGTTACAAGCTCTGGGATCCAGATCCATCAGCCGTTCCAGCTAACACATAGTCAGGCACACTGGCTACCTTTGGTGCCAAGTGCTCACCTTTCCTTTGCACAGAAATGTCAAACCACTGGTGGGTGCTACAGAACAGAGGTAGCTATAGCTATTTTTGTTTTAGTTAGCATCAAAATGTATTTGGTTAGATAATTGTCAGCAGTATTACGGATTTTCATGTTATCCCAGAAGGTTTGTTTGCAAACACTGCTGAAAAAGTCAGCCAAGTTAAATACACTGTATATTCGCCTAATGAACTGAAATACATTATCATGACAACTATTTCCTTCATGCCTAATTAGCACGCCCTTGTGGGCTCTAAAATCTTACCGGTGCTATTAAGTAACTAAAGGTTTAGTTCTTGCAACTCTTTTCTTGCTGGGTAGCACTTCATTATGTGAGCCCTCCCATGGACTTCAGGGACACTGCTGAAGTTCCTCCTCATCACAAAATAGGATTTTGTCTCAGGCATCTGTCATTAGATAGTATTTGCCAGAAGCCTCGTATTTTCTTTGATGTGTGTAAATACTCTTAATAAACCTGAAGAAATCTCAGCTTTGGTAAACCAGTGATCCTTAAGATGCCTCTGCTGTAGGTGGGGAATGTATCTGTGTGTGTTTTGGAAAAGGCAGGTGGGCAGGGTGTGAAGTTGTAGTATGTACATTATCCTGTCATATTTTGCTCCACTGTTTCAGATTCCAAATTTCTTCTTCATTTTTTTTTTTTTAATTTTCATTTCCTTATTTTCTCTACTTTGCAATTTTTTTTCTCTTTTTCTCTTTTATTTTTTACTTTGTACAGTTAGGATATACGAGCATTTGTTTTTTTCCGAAGGCTCAGAAATGCCACATTCACTTCCAAACCTATGTCTCTTCTCAGACAGCAGTGCGGTTCAATGCTGCCAAATCCAAACTTGTGGGCTAGATGCCTCGTTTAACAAAAGTAACCTGAAACTCTGTAAGCTTTGTATAATGCTAACATCTGCATTTATTCAGCTGCAGATTATATGCACAAGGCTAGCTCCTAGCTGATGTAAACAAGGATGGCTTCTCTGAAGTTGGTGAGGATTGCCTCCACTTACGCAAGCTAAACATATGATATTATATTCATTAGTTCACTTCCCTTGCACAAAGTTGGTCAGATTGTCAGTGAGGAACTCATTCATAGACTACCCATGCATGCTTTCACTATAAATCACAGCTCTCAATTACAAATTCAAATATGTATCATTGCTTAGATCATGGATGTGCTGAGATAGTTTCATGTGGTTCAAAAGCTTATTGAAACCAACACTGATTCATAGATTTCCTATTTAAAAATGTATCTCAGAAAGTTTAACTCTGTTATAGCCAACTTTCTGTGCATAAACCAGGCAACTGTGCTGGCTCTTCCTGCCATGCTCCATGCCTGCTTAAGAATAGCAAAAAGAAGTAAAAAATGAAAAAGACAAAGGGGAATAAAGCTGCAAACTTAGAAGCAATCATAAAATCATAGACTCATGAAGGTTAGAAAAGACCACAAAAGATCATCTAGTCCAACTGTCAATACATCCCCACCATGCCCACTGAACCATGTCCCTCAGTGCCACATCTACTCTTTTCTTGAGAACTTCCAGGGATGGTGACTCTACAACCTCCCTGGGCAGCCTGTTCCAATGCCTCACCTCTCTTTCAGAGAAGAATTTTTTTTTTCTAAATTTCTTCTTTCCTACCTAGATGGGAATTGTAGAGACAGAGGCAAATTCACCTCACAGGAGCATGGTATAAGGAAGGGGGGGATCAAGGAAAGGGCAAGCCAACACCAATGTCAAGAAATTAACCTTAGATATGAGGAAAAAGTCTGCGATGAGAGCCAAAATGCAGGAGTGGACTGCTTAGAGGTGTCATTGCCATCCACAGAGAGTTCCAGAATTGACAGAATATGGAAAAACGTCATCACTCTCAGAGGCTGGATTTGACATCAGAGTTGGTCTTGCTTTGAGAGGAAGTCGAATTGAGATGAAATCCCTGAAAATC
The DNA here is from genome assembly GCA_002909625.1 of Bambusicola thoracicus. Classification (NCBI taxonomy): domain Eukaryota; kingdom Metazoa; phylum Chordata; class Aves; order Galliformes; family Phasianidae; genus Bambusicola; species Bambusicola thoracicus. The sequence goes on from PPHD01011463.1 coordinate 7,121, forward strand.
TAAGTCATGCTGTGATTCTTGAAATTAGTTCAATTCACTTATCAGGTGCCAAAAGTGTTGATAGTTCCAGTGGCTGTAGATGAGTAACACTGCATTAACATGAATGCAGTTCACAACAAAACTGGCTTGCTCCTTTATGATGGGGATCACCTTGTATGTTTTAGTACGATATGATATGATGCTATGATAGATGGTATAATATATAGTAAAATTTATTTCACTGAAACTCTCTCCTCCCCAGCAGATGACATTCTAATTTATCTGTGATGCTCTGATAAAAGCTCTAGCCTAGGCAGATATTAGGAATAAGAAAATACTTTCAGGTATTCTCTATGCAGTACACACTTGCTGATCCAGTGCACTAATTATGATGGCTTGGAGGATTTTGTTTTATCCCGAGAGACAGATTTCTGAAGAAAATGTAGATTCCAAATAACATAGACCTGAAACAGTATTACAAGAATGGAGTATTTTTGTTTCTGTAAACATTAAATGCCAAAGGATTTGAATTGCTTTTGATGTTAAAAATTAAGAAAAAAAAAAGGAGGGGGGAGTTGGTTATTAATATATTTTTTAAATCCATAGATGTTAGCAAAGCATTCTTTGTTTCTAAAATCTATAGTGCATGTAATGATAACTAAATGTGTGTATTTTTAAACACATATATAGAAAGTGAAGTTTTTACTCAGAATTCCCTTCAATGTTATTATTTGCAGTTTATTTTAATATTACATAAGGTGATATATTGAACTAAAAGGAACATAAGTAGTAAAAAGAAATATTTTTTTTCTTTTTTTTTCCTTTGCTTCCCTCATGTTTGTACATTCTATATGAAAATTAACTCTATTTGGACTGTGTACAGAGGGACATCTGCTCACTGTGTACAACTGCTGATCTGCGTACAAATCCTGTGCTCCACCGTCACAAAAAATCTACTAACCACATATAAGGAGATCACGTGTTCTTCACTTAATGTGGTTGTGCAAAGAGAACATGAAAATAAAATTAAAAGATAAATCATTCTCTTCTTATTGCAATTTACATCACCTTGCACCTGTGTAAACCACCAAACAAGGTGTGAAGAAGTCAGCAGTGAGGGCCTGAATACTTCTTCGCTAACAAAGATACTTTAAAAAGATCATTGTCTAAAATTAGTTTCTACCACAGGAGAGGAAAATTAACATACTTAAATATTTACAAAGTGAATAAGAATCAACTAGGAAATCAACATCTTCTCTAAGATGTAAATAGAGTCTGATAAACTATTCAGAATGGAAGATGTATTCAACAACTTGAGCACCATTTTCTTTTCATGCATCTTCCTGAATAGACTTGATTTTTGATAATGTTCTCATTATTCAAAAATATTTTAACTAGTCATTACCCCGGGATCAGAATAAGCAGGAATGAGTCCTGAGGCTGTTTGAGGTGGCTCAGAAATATTCATTTGCACTTTAAAAGAATTTTCTGGCATATTAGAATTGTTCTTTGAATACTCAGAGAGTTCGAAATATGATGGAAAACACTTCTGGTAAATGTTCTTTCTCAACAGTAATCCCTTTCAAATTTAACTAGGTTGCTAAATTCATGCCTTTTCTTGATTTGAAAGAATGCTTCATAGATACATGGCAAATGTGTGACACTATTTCAGACAAGGTAGATTCATACAACTTCAAAACCACAGGTTATGTTCTGATGCTACTGAACTTTGCTGAAAACTTCTTAAAGCTCTTCAGTGTTTGCTTTGAGCTACTTAGAGTTATAATAGATTAGTTTTAAGGATCCACCTAAAGGCAATACATGCTTAGGTCAAATACTGAGAAACATATCTTCTCTGAAAAGTTTCCTATTCCCACAGAAAAGTTAGAAAGAATGTACTGTTCTTGCCTCCTTTTCCATAGGAGGTAAAGGGACTGCACACAGGAATGGCGGTAAAACTGTGACACATGGGAATTAATGATCAAAGGCACAGAAAAAAGTTTGAAGTATAACTTGAAAACTATAGTAAAAAAAAAAAAAAAAAAAAAAAAAGTCCTTTAAAAAAAAATTAAAACCTACAGCAGGTTTTCAGAAAATATTTTCTTTTAATCTCATTTGTTTCTTGAGCAGTCCTCATCTGAATAAAGCTATTGTCCTAAAGACAGGCAGAAACAGGAGAATGGGACACCTGAGTAGAAATCTAAAGTTTGTAGAAGGCTGCAGATCTCCTTCAGAGCAATGCCACAAAAGAGAGTAAAGGAAAATGTATCCGTTGGCCTATTGAAGCCAATGACTTCTGAAGTGATAACAGATATTTCCTTCTAAGAGAGGAAAAGTAATAGCTCTTTCATACCTGACTACCCTGCTTGTTTTCAAAGACAGTTGTAATGAACTGCCTAAAATAACATTTCATGAAGTAGTTCTGTGTTTAAAGTTACTGGCAAAGTACTGAAAAACCTTGAAACCTGTACCTAATGTATGTTGCCAAGATACATAATGTTTATGCTAAACAGAGAACTAAAACAACAGAAGGGAAACACTGCCTTTTTACTATTATTGTTAAGATACAGTGTAAGCCTGTTACTAATACAAAGGAGAAAACAGCATGGAAGAAGGCTTCTTGCTCACAAGTGGGTACAGACACCATTACACACCCACACTCAACTGAATCTTAAAGATGCATTAGGTACTCTGGATAGAAGTGCTTGCTTTTCAGGCCAGCCATAAGACTTTGCAGTGCTTCAAAGACCCCACAACCTCTAGTATAATTTCCTGTTAGTGGCTTTACATGTACCTGAAAACTCCAGTTTGTCATCCATTACTTGAGGCCTCCAATTAGGTAATTAATAATTATAACATTATTATAAAGGCAAATAAACATCATATGATTTTGTTCAGGCATAAAACTGAATCAATTCAAGTGGGTGTACAGATCATTCCATAGGCGGAGCACATGCAGCATTCAAGAAAGAAGCCAGTCATGGAGCTTTCTGATTGCCACCCATTCCCAATCAGTATGACAAACACAGCACTCATGCCTTACTCAGACTGTATACTGGAATTTATCCCAGCTGCATCATTTCATTTTTTTCCTGATCAATTTCACAAAAATCTTGGCATTCTTCCTCAAGCAGAAAGAAGGTGGGAAACATGAGGCTGCAGATGAAGAATTTCATTGATATGATTTGCATTATTTCAATTTCTAATGGCAGGATTTCCAGAACAGATAATGAGGTATCATTGTCTTGGGGAGTTTATATAGTTCTTACAAATACATGCAAGCATTAACAAAAATTGACTGTTAGCTCATAACTCAGTGAACTTATTGGCTTTACCAGAACAATAACTTTTTTAGTGAAACTGCCATAATGAATTTTCAACTCCTAGAGTAATAGCCCTGAAATGAAAAAGTAGGTTAAAAATTAAAGAATTTAAATCTTTCATCTTGCTTTTAAGTAAATATTAATAATTATTCATAAAACTACACAGATGACAAAAAGACTTATGTTCAGCCACCACTTCCTTCAAATAACAGGCTCCTGCTGGATCTCTATGCTTTTCCATTATATGTCAATAGAAGAGAAGTTCTGACAAGCTGGAGAATATCCCAAACTTATTCAACATCCACTTGTATTCTACTTGCCAATTTTTTTTTTCCTACAGTTTTCAGTGACAGTGATTTAGAGGTAGACATCGTGATAAATCACATAATTCTTGAAAACAGGACAATGAAATACATCCCTAGTATATGTTTAATAGTAGTGAGTCAGAAAATGATGTTCTGAAGAGACTCAGAATTGAAAGGATACATAAAAGAAGGATAATACAACCAAATACTGTGTTTAGAGACATAAGTAACACTTGATGTAACAGGGTAAGACATAGACAATGATTACTTGAGATATCCAAAATGTATGGCCATGAAACTGTCCATGAAATGCAGAACTGAAGCTAACATGGTAACAGCTTTTCAGGACTTTGAAAGCCTTATGTAGTGCGCAGTTATTTACTGAGAAGTTTTGTTGTTCCAGACTGAAGAATTTGTATGTTCCTGGGAAACAATCCACCATTCACCAACATTAGCAGAAGTCACAGCAGTGTATGTTGGGATCTAACTTCTACCCTAAAATGTCTGATGCAAAGAGAGGAGAACTTTTTTTCGATCACAAACCTTCCTCATGTCTGCATTTTGATACAGTGCATCTCTGCATTCTTCCTATTCTCTCAGCCTATTTCACTCTTCAAAAACTATAGAGGATCAGGTTTAAGAATTCATCCCCTCTGTCTCACACATGCTCTCCTTTATATTAGATCTGTTTTCATTATAACATTTTAAAGGTCTTTTTTATTGTTGTTGTTGTTTTGTTTTGCTGTTTTTCTGTTTCAAGAGAAGCACCTGAATATATCTTTAACTTCCATTCACATGGAGTGCATAAACAAGTGCTTCACATTAGCTCTGCCGAAGCATACTTTCTCAATTGCATCCACAGGTCAAACCACCAGCTTCTGGCTTTGTCTTCTGTGGTAATTTTTAAACTGCAGAAGTAGTACTTTGCCTGTTATTTGGGCTTGCATTTTCAGGCTATCTGGAAAGAAAATACAAAGACAGGGAACTAAACCAGTCTCAGTAACTCATTGAAGGTATTCCTAATTATAGAGGTATATGTATTTATTACATGTTTAGTACATGAGTGTGAAGAATTGCCATTTCTTAGAAAATGTGTCTTTATGTTGAGATAAAATTTTCTGTTCTAAGTGCACATATAATGCCTTTTTATGGCAAAATTTAGAGATTTCTTCCAATGTATTATTTCTAAGATCATTTACATTATGAATTTATATTCAGAAAAAAAAAAATACTTATCTTGGAAAGAAAAAGTAAAGGGAAAGCAAAATATGCTGTGCATGATATTTGGTCAAAATCAGTCATGCTTTTTGCTTTCATTTAAACTCCTTTCACTTCTCTGACATTTGAGTCACAGAAGCATTTTTTGGGTAATCAGGATAAGAAACTCGTTTAGTATATTCTGATGAGTGATCTTTGCCAATTCCAAAGTTAAAATATATATAAATACCATGCATATATTATGCATATATATTAATTGATGTTGACAAGGTCTTCAATGATTTCTGGAAGTGTTTGTAATATAAGTAAACTCTAAGGAATAAACAGACAACATTGTGGCGAAACATTACTGAAAATGTTTATCTTCAATTTCCCAATTCTTTGGAAGTACATTAAGATAAATTTCTATGAAGTGTTTTAAACGTTAACAACAGCAAATAGAAAAGATCTTAAGAAATATTTTCTATCTATCCTATGTTTTTCTTTTGTTGTTTGCTTTTTTCTTCCTCCTAATTGAATTTGAATTATTGACAGTGATTAAACATATAAAGTTATAATTGTAGAGAAGGTACCGTGTTCTGGCTGCCATCCAAACTACTTTTTTTTTTTTTTTTTTTTTTTTGTCTTCTTGACTTAAAACAAACTACTGTTAATAGATCCGAATAAAGATTCAATTAACAGATGTTCTGGAGAGACACAGACAAAAAAAAGATAAATATTTAATGGAATGTTTATATTCTGAGAGAAAAAAACAAAAACTCACTTTAAATTGTGATTCTTTCAATAAGAATCCAAGAGCAAAATTAAAGTAATAGAAATGTCAGTACAGTAGAAAATTCTTTGACTTAATTCACAATGCTATATTATATTATATGATGCTGTATTTCTTCTGCATTAGGAGCCCCATAAAGCCTATGCTTACTTTGAGTGGACAATTAATACAGTAATAGGCAAAAATCACATCTTAATCTGTTATGACCAATAAGTTGGCAGATAATATGCTATGACCTATGATTCTTCTCAACCCTTCTTTTTTAAAGAATAAAATTTGATTTTAAGCTGATGACTTAATGTTGTTTTAAATTAGCCCATATCTTGATTGTCCGAGGACCTAAAAAAGTACAAAGAATCAGCACTCTTTCAGACTGCACTGAACGTCCTCTGACATCATAGGCTTTCACTATCCAAGCCAAGAGTTTGCTCATGTGTTTTAGGCCACATACTCTAATGAATTCCCATGAATTTCATGGGGTGGTTTTCAAAAAAAGGATTTGGTGACTGAAATATGATAACTTACCATACTAAAACAGCATTGTTGAAGAGCCTTTCAAAACATCTATTGCACTGAAAGTATAAGGCGGTGGGGGGGGGAGGAGCAGGGGGGGAGAAACAGAAACTCCTGTCCCTGTGAATTACAAGCATCTGGAAGTGTTATATGAATACCTGTGACAAAGGAAGAAAAGTGTTCACATGATCAAGTATCCAGCACAGAATATCAAAAAGACAAGAGCTTCCATTTTATCTTCTTTAGGACCTTAGAAGAATGCAGAGGTATCAATATAATGAAGCAAAATGATCAGTAGAGCTAAAACATCAATACAACATCAACTGCATCATGCTGATTCCAGGACAAACTTTGATTCACAGCAAACACTATGATATCCTTTTAAGAAGCAGAAAAGAACGGTTTGCTGGAAGCAGGAACGCTTCCAGCTTTGGTCAAGAATCAGAACTTGAACTCCATGGTATCTCGATTTTTTCCACTTTTTCCCTTATGGATTTGATGAAAATTACCACTGCTTACTTAAGAAAAATTAAGAACAAAGATCTACTTAAAGATCCTGACTCCAGTAACAGCTAGGTTATAATGCAAAAGGAGCTTGATGAGTAAAGAAAGAAACATCCCTGGGGACTCTGTGTCTTCTGATCCATACACACAGATCCTCAATATCTCCAGGGAAGAATGTGCATTATTCAGGTTGTTCCAGACTACGCTCTGTTTAGTATGCACAGATTAAGTTGTGACCTTCTTCAGTAGCTTTGCTTTCCTTTCATCTCAAGATAAGTTCTTTAACTTCTCTTCTGAATGAAAAGAACTTCTGTAGGAAAGTAGCAGGGACAGTTTTCAAAAGGACATGTTCAGAGGACAAGCCATTTGCAGAGAGATCCTTCTGTCCTGCACACTCCTAAAGTAACAGCTTCCAGTGTCCAGACAACGTGCAGTGAGCAATTAGCTAAGAAATATCATCACTACCTCTTAGACTGTACTTATTAAGAACTAAATAAATTGAAGACTGCAACATGTGCAGTCATTACTTTCATTTGACGGTGGGAAATAGGACTGGACTGGTATATTGCCTGGGACCAGACAGGAGATGGGTAGCTTTCTGTAATAAGACTTCTGGGACAGGTTTTATATAACCAGGTTTTGTGTTCCAAACCTAAGATGAATAAAACTGTAAGTGTTCTTTTTTTTTTTTTTTTTTTTTTTTTGCCAACCAGTGAATCACATAACACACTATAAACAGTAAAAAAGCTGAATCATAGACAAAAAAGCTACCTTTCCGAAACCTCCTTCCAACAGTGAGAGGAAGTGATGTGAGCCCTTAAACATGTAGCAACAAATCAAGCACCAGGCTGGGGAGTGGCAGCTCATGCTGAAAGCTGCCATGACATCCGCAGTGCTGTCATTGGCCTCCTCTATTCAACATTAATCTCTTCTCCCTAATCCTCCTACCTCTATTTTCCTGTTTGGATTAAAAGCTTCTCTATTGCAGCTCCTGTTTTCTACCCCTGTGGCCTAGTAGATCTCCTCATACCACAAGACCTTCATTCCAAGTTCTTCCAACACACAGACAACATTATTGCATCCCCTATGCACTTGTGTTTGTATTTATAGCTAACTTGGCCTGAAGCCATCCTTAGCACGTCAGGGACCACCCCTTTTCATTCAAGTCTTCCTAATACATATTCTTACTAATTCACTTATTAAGTCCAAATAATGACGACTTGTTTTATTTGTTAAAAGCTAAAACTGAGCTTTGTCTAAGCAGAGTGGCTCCAGTTATATCTCTGACCTCATTTAGTCATACTTGCTAAAAGGTGGAAAATCTGACCAAAAGGCTGTGCCTTTCCTAGGAACAGCAATAATGTGGTTGCCTCACCGAAGAGGGAGGGCCATGAAGGCTTGGTAGCATACCAGAATCAGCTTACATCTTTTGTACAGACACAGAAGTACTTATTTGATGATGACCTTAAAGAAATCACAATAGGTCCCTTCCAACTCGAGATATTCTATGATTCTATGACAGAGCTCACTGTGAAGTGCTGGCACAATGACTTCCAGGGAAGCTATTCAGAGCTGTGTCAATCTGACCGGAGACAACTGGAGTTTTATCAAAATAAGAGCGTGTTTGCCCCTTTCCCAGACACATAATAGTGCTTCATTAATATGGCTTCACTGATCCTGTTCGTAAGTACCATATTTTTCTTAAACTATGAAAAGACAAATTGTTTCCTGCAAAAGAACTTTCATTGAGTATAAAGTAGTAAAAAGCAAACTGTTTGGTGAATTCAGTCTGACAACGTATTATTAGTTACATTCCAGAGGTTTTATAAGGCTTTGACCTTTGTGATGAAGCCTTGCTCTTCATGAGCAGTCCTTGTTTGACCCATGTGAATAAGCCCATTGACCAGTCAGGACACGTTATGCTGAAAGACCTCACGCCATCTCTGATCTTTCAGAAGTATCACCAACAGCTTTATCTTTAATGTTTCTCACAATCTTTGGATGATTTGTTATGAATAAAAGTATAAAGCACAATTCATATTAGCAGACCTTCAAGACAAAAATCCAATAGCTTTCCTAAAATAAACTGCTGATGCATTTCACAATTTCTCCAGTTCTTTTAACTGTGGAAGAAACAAAGATGAACTAATTGAATTACCTAACGACTGTATTTCTGTAAGGGGATTTGACACTCATACATGAAGACAGGAGAAAAAGAACTTAACATTTTCTCTTATCATTTAGAAAATGCATATCACAGTATATGCAATTCTTCTGATTTTTAAATAAGGACTGGATCACATTTGATGGTCACTTTAATGTCTTTATTATTATTATTTTTGTACAATAGTTAGCATATGACCTTGCTTAAGTAATAAGTTTGTGCTTGAAACTGAATTTTTTTTTGTGCAGAAACTGAATATTGAACCTCTTGTTAATGAGTAGTCATTGCAGATCCAGAGAAATTACCTGATTCTTTTCTTCCAGGCCATCTTTACCATTCAACCTGTGTCTCTGGAGATTTCTGTCTTCTTTCTCTACCATCTTCATTGCTCTCATTGTTTAAAGCTGTGCTCCTTGTGTTCCTACTGCCTCCAATACTTTTTCACTTTTTCAGGAGTGTAAAACCTAAGTCGGGAAGAAAAACGCAAACAAAAACAGAAGTCAAACCCCAAGCAGAACCTTAAGTAAAAGCTCAGATTTGCCCTTGACTTTCTTCTTCTTGGCTTCAGTTAGTGTTTAGGTCTAAAGCTAGGCCTGGGTCCATTAGGATAATTTGTTTGGGTAAGAAGCAAATACCATGCACAGATACAACAAAATCAGCATCTGGTTGTTCTGGCCGCGAGTGTCTGCTCAGATCACAATGTGGGGTCAGAACTGCTCCAATTCCAAAGCTGAGAGCAAGGGACTGACTCTGTCCTGTCACATGTGATACCACCTGGAGTAACTGCATGCAGCTGTAAAACCCACATGCAACGCAAATCAGGATGAGAAGCAAATCTTACAGCATTCTGCCTGCTTTGTGAATATATCAATAATTAAAAATCAGCTGTAAAGCTGAGTTGAACTTAATTGTCCTCATCTCCACGTTAGCCAGAAAAATACACAGCCTGGAAAGCAAGTGTCTTGCATACTTTTCACTTCACTCATAGGGCTTACTCGTGCCAGTAGATATTGAAACCCCACCTCATGGTTTGGAAAAGTAATTTCCATTCCATGAGTTTTGCTTGAAGCTAATGCATGCTATTAGAAAACATCTGAAGTAAAACTTTAACCATTTCACTCTGCCCAGCTGTGAAGTTCAAACTGCTTTTTAAAGTTAATTATCTTGCTCTGACCTGCACATATGCACGTTAAACACAAATAAATCAATATGGCATGCTTATTCATGTCTCAATTTGCTTTTTGTTTTTAAAATTAGCATACTCTTGATTTGCCTAACAGATATACGAGTGTGATGGTATCTCACAGATTAAAGTTTTGTGTTCATCTCTTTGTAGTTCATTTACTATTTTAAAAAATCCAAAGTCCTTGAGGGAGTGTTGGAAATCCCCATAATTTTCTCCAATGTTCCATTTTACCTTTTTATCTCTGATATAACTAGCACATATGAAAAAGAAATGCAGATAGCCAGATGGCCCCCTGGTATTCATATATACCAAATTACAGACAAACACAAGAGACTTGAACTAATGCTGTCATTGATTCATGCCTGAGTATTTTGTTGTCTTATCCTAAGGATGCCTTATTAGGAACACGTGTTTGTGATCTTAACTACAAAATTTCTCTTCTGAACTTTGAGAAGAAAAAGTAGAAGTGTCAAACTTTTTTTTTTTTTTTTTTAAGTTAAAACAAATATTTGAGAAGGATGGTTACAATCACCATAGTTTTCACTGTTGGTTATTTTGTAGTACCACTGTTCTTTGGCATTGTCACCTACTACAATTCTTCTAAAAAATTCTACTAAAAGAGGTTATTACATATATTTGCTTTGTGGTTTTCTGTGCACTCTCCTCTGAATCAGCCTGCACAGACCACAGCAAGGGAAAATATAGAGTTAGCTGATTCACTTCTGCTGCTTGGTGTGGTGATCTCTAATTGCACTTAGTTGTGGGGATTTTCCAAAGCAGACAAGTGACTTCTCCTCTTGACAGGTTGGTGCTGTCAGATTCTGAGGCATTTGGACATTCTGAAGAATGAGCAGCATCGTGTTCACAGCCACACTGCCTGCCCACGGAATGAACAAGCTCACTGGTGGTTTAGTTTAACAGCTCTCAAAGGCAGCAAATGTCCATGCATTTTGTCAGAGTTTCTTTGTGTTAAAAAGAACTAGAACGAAACCAGCAGTGATCTGTTGTTTAGTTCACTTGGTGACATCAACTATCTGTCCTCAAAATGTGATCTGAAGTGAGTAAAGCTTTTCAAAATTCTGAACTCCTCTTTTTTTGGGGGGGAAACTGCTGCAAACTTGACACTCCACAGGAAGAAGCATCCCATACATTCAGGTTCTCCAAGATTATGGATGTCTCATAATGCAGTAGTTTCTTGTTGAAGAAAACACTAATGCTTGTCTGGCACTAAATCCTGGGGAAGAAACTTTCTGAACAGTGTGACCCCAACACATGTAGGTGAGCTTTTACAAAGTGGCTTGTATACTGGCCACAGAGACATCCAAGTGTGTGGACTAAACTTGCTCAGTAAAGGCAGTGTACTGTGGCTACAATGCACTAGTATTATTAGCTGTTTTAGTTAGTATGGCTAGACTCTAATAGCTGGAAACAAAGCTGTAACTTGAGTGCGGTCACTGATTCACTTTGAGTCCTTGCTTACTTGTTAACATACTTCTGCCTGTAGGAGAAGGCTCCATAATGGGGCAAGGCTCCATAAGTATTCAGAGATGTGCTCCTCTGAAGTAGTGCTGCAGTAGCACTCCATGTGCAACCCTCATCAGGATTATTGAGCACTTTCCCCTGCAAAAGTGGAAATCTTGATTCAGAAGAAGTGATCATCCCACAGGTCAAACCAAAACAGAATATACTCAAAAAAAAAAAAAAAAAAAAAAAAAAA